>JAKTWY010000041.1:0-66497 GCA_030582335.1 Yamadazyma nakazawae | reverse complement strand
TCAGCACGAGCTTTGATGAATTGATCAGCCTTTTTGAGAGATCTGGAAGCAAGTCTCACTTCAATTCCTAGTGTAAGAAGATTGTCAACAATATGGGCACCAATAAACCCAGTTCCTCCGGTAACTAGAACTTTTCTAAAACATTAGTGATTTGAATAACCTATGAATTCTGCTAAACAGCTTACATACCTAAAGTCAGAGGCAGTCATAATATTATCTATAAATTACTCTATTCCGGATGCTGCAAACAATTTATATTAAATTTGGGTAGCTGATCCCGATTAGGTAAAATCCCCCCATCTACTTAACTTTTTCACTAAAAATATACTCCAATGTTCAAAACCACAAAAGCACCCCCGCATTTTTTTACTCAGGCCCAGCGATATTTCTCGTAACATACTAGACAAGAACCATTATACCTAATCGTTGCATGTCTATTCTTAATAATCCCGGAAACTCAGAATCCCGATATACGTGTGAGGTTGCCTCCTGTCAGAAGACATTCTCCAGAGCAGACCATCTCGTAAGGCATCGCTTAAATCACGATCTGAACCCCAGATTTAAGTGTCCTTGGCCAGATTGTGGGAAGACCTTTGTCAGGGGAGACGTGTGCAAGAAGCACTATCGGCTGCAACATAGAACCAAAGATGACTACAACGATATTACGAAGCCTCCTTTCAAACCCACAAAACCCATCAAATTTGTGTATGTGGACAGTGTTGGGGAAAGAGACTCGAAAAGCAAGGATACAAAAGATAAAGATCAGTCAGACAAAGTTGATAGCGATCAAGAACGAGAGAAAAATGGTTCCCAAAACCCGATGCAACAATTATCCAAAGATGTAAGCGTCAATAATTTAGGATTCGAATATAGAACTGCCAGCGACAGCAACCTAATTGATGGGTCTTCTGAAACGGACACGTTGGGATTGTCAATTGATGATTTGGTATCTTCAGACGAGTTGATCAAATGGCTTTTTGGTGGCTTGGATAACAATTCTGAGCCGTCATCTGTGGTCAGCGGAATTACCGCATCTCCAAACGATAGCTTGGACAGTTTTCCAGCACTCGAAGAGTTCGAATATCCTTTTAAAACACAGATATCCATAATGGAATTAGAAACTTCCGAAGAATTTTCCCAGCCGAAAGAGCCGAAAATAGCAAACTTTCCATTCAGCAACGACCAGATATATGTTGATAATACTATAATGGAGAAGTTGGAAGATGAGCTTCCCTCGATACGTTTCCAGGAAGAGTTCAAAAAAGCAAATCTTCGGTATTATTTGGAGAGTTACTGGAAGTACTATCACCCTCAGTTTCCCATACTTAACATGCCATCGTTTTCTACGAGAAAGAGTCATCCGATCCTTCTATTATCAATGTTGACTATAGGTGCTTACATTTCCAGTACCTCGAGATCTGAACTTCATGACAAGGCTGCTAGATTTTCGGACAGTATTGCTGTGCCGTTGAGATGGGCTATATACAAGTCTAAGGAATTCAAACCACCACCAAAACTATGGGTGGTGCAATCGCTTGTCTTACTTGAAATCTATGAAATATGCTGTTCATCGAGAGATTTGCATGAAAGAGCAAATTTACATAGGGGGATTTCAATACAGATGCTTAAGAGAAGTCCAATGTTTGGAGGTGTTCCATTGTCGAAGTATTCCGGTACAACCATTGATAACAACACGGATACGATAGTACCGTATGCCGACAGAGATCATTGGGAGGCGTGGCTAGAGGAAGAATCTATGAAAAGATGTGCTTTAGTAACTTTTTACCTAGAGACTTTACACGCAGTAGTATTCGGCCATGATATGGACATAGACTTACATGACGTGAAGCCAGCACTTCCATGCAATGAGAACTTTTGGAGAACAGGAAGGTACTCGGAAAACTGCCTCAATACACCTATGACTCTTTTAGCGTCGATTAAAAGTATATTACACAAGAAAGCTGTCAGGACACATCATTTTGGTAAAATGATCATTGTATCGGGACTTGTAGCTTTGTCATTTGAAGTCAAGGATAGAGAATTTGAGTTTTCAATTCCAGAACTAAAGTCGATAAAGAATCTTTGGCAACGTAAAATTGAAGAAGCTTTCAAATTTTGGGATGTCCATTGTTCTTTATCCAGTCAAAACGTTGAAAGGGGATGGTTGAACAACTATACGATCCCCTTGAGAGAGCTATATGAAAGCTATACCGATATGAAACATTACGACTTCATGGTATATGTCGGTGCGCCAGGTAGAATGAATGTTGGTTTCAATGAAAAAGAGCAAGAAGTAGTATCTTCAAAGGTGAGCGAATGGGCCACTAGCATCCAAGGGAAAAGAGCAGTGATATTCATTTACTCATATTTGATAAATCTACTTTTTGACGGCACAGGCCAAAAAGCAATCTTGTATAGTTCCCATGATGATAGATGCTTATACCGGAAGCAAATGATAAGTCATATGTTGATTATTCTCTGGTGCTATATCTTTAGCACCTGTGGTCAAGAGTCTCAGGATTTTAAATGGAACCCAAATAGCCCTGACCAAATTCCCAGTAAAGAAGATGGCTATGTTTACCTTTCGAGGGTAAAGAATGAGTTATCAATCCTTTCTGGTAAACAGTTCAGCAGAGTACGTCTTGATAAAGATTTGGACTTCTTTGCGGAGGTGCTCGAGTCGGTGGTTGCAAAAAATAATGTCGTAGGCTTATTAAGGCTTTTCAGAAAAGGGTACAGGTTGGATCTATCTGAAATTGCCAGAGAGCATTCAAGACTCATAGATAATTGTATAAAGAGGAGTTTAGGCTCCGAAATAGTTTTTTGTGGAAACATGTTCGAATAATGCATAATGGTAATGATCAAAATATAAGAATAATAAATGTCACGTAATGTCGTCGTCTCGCGTATCTCCGATAAGATAACAGAAATCGGAGACGAAAAAACTATCTCAATATGGTACTTGAAACTTTCGATACAAACAATGCTCTCGTCGTGAAAGCAGTACCATTGACACCAGAAAATTTCAGCTATTATGGCGGCGTTATCAGTGCAGATCACCAGATTCAGAATGTTAAAAAAACCGCAGCAAATTACGGAACTGCTCAAAAAATTCATAAAGTAGCCCCAGTTGTTAATAATTATGATAAATGTCCAAGTGGAAAGAAGCCAACAGCCAATTGGAACATTTTTAGATGCAAAGTCCCAAAGCATTTAATTACCACCTCAAGTACCTCCAAAACCTATACATCCAAAGTATTAGAGAGACACCCATATACCACGCAAACTTTTCTTCCTTTAGGACAAGATCTTGCTAAGAAGTCTTTTCTTGTTATTGTTGCAAAAACTGATGAGTCAGATACCAGAAAGCTTCCTGACCCTCGTTGTATAGAGGCCTTTATTTGTAAGGGAAATCAGTCTATCACTTATGGGCCTGGAACATGGCATGCTCCAATGGTGGTGATCGACGAAGATATTCCTCACATTGATTTTGCCGTCTTCATTCATGAGAATGGTGTTGATGACGAGGACACTCAGGAGTGCTATTTTGACCCAGGCTACAAGATATCATATTCGGTCAGAGAGACCAAATTGTAATTCAAGATTCACTCAACGCATATTTAAGTACAATTATACTGCTATATACATATTAATCCTCATCTTCCACTCTATATGTAATCTATTAGCTCTTCTATCACATTATTCACGTACAGTTCTCGTTTCTCTTTGTCTTCAATGCTTTGCGTTGTTTTTTTCGCTATCTTGAGTTTCTCTAGCACTTGAGTTAAGTCTACACTCTCATCTCTCTCGATGTTGACATCCCTTGTATTGTTGTGATAGTTCCCAGATATTTCGTCTTCATCCCCAAGTTCAACTTCTTCTTCATTTTCGAATAGAGAACGACTCATTTCACTCACCTTCTGCATTTTTCTATCTGTGTAGTCATCCCCAACGTTAAAACTCTTCCACTCGTGCGCTTGGAGGACTTCTATGATCCTGTCTTTTCCAAGTTTATCTCTATATTCATTTTCACCAGCCTCATTGAAATAGACAAACTCAAGTCCGTTTGCAATACACAAGTCTTCCACATTCATATAGTTCACCTTCGTCTTTGATACACCCACCACCAAAAAGAACAGGTCTTGATCAAGAACTTCTTTCACACCCATCACTATGTCTAACATGTGGGTAATTTGACTATTTATAGCCAGGTCCAAGTCTATTGTGAAAATAAATCCCTCGATGACATCACGTAACTCTTTGAACTCAGCGGAAGTGAATTCATTGTACCATTCCGCTAACTGGCTGTGCTCCACTACTCCCAGTCGTTTGCTCGGATATTCATCTATGAGAATATTCAATGGTGAAGTATAATACTTGGTTTTCAATTCTGTCTTTACAATTATCCCGCTATGCGATTCATCATTTATATTTGCAACTGGGCTTCCTTGTATGAGGCCAGAAATCCTGATTTTACCTGAATTGGGTGGACCTAAAATTAGTATATGATTTGGAATCATCGCGTTCAAATTTCTAACAGTATTTCGCATTTGCTGAATCAACAAAATACTATGGCTCCGTCTGCTACCAACGGCACCTCTAACGGGATCAAAGATTCTTCGACCATTTACGGGTATAAATCTACGAAAAATAACACCATTTCTCCTTTGGAGAACTTACTTGTTCGTGACGAAGACATCTTTCAAACATCCTTAAACTCAGAGGACTACTTGGAGAGCATAGCACCTATAGTTAAAGATGCTTTGAAAACTAATGGATTGAGTGATCTCATCAACAACTTGAACAGTATCGTTGCTAAGAAGGACGAAGAATTGAATGATATCTCTTTAAGCTCAACCCAAGACATAAACTCGTGTATCCACAGTATTGATAAGATCCACGAGGATTCCACAGATTTGAACAAGAGCCTACAACAGGTGAGCCTGTTCCTCAATAAATCCGTGTATGAATTAGTGGCGAAGAAAAAATCTTTGTTGAAAAGTAAGGAATTGACTTCTAAAATCAACGAAACAACGGTGGTGTTGAATTTGTGCATACAGGTTTTGGAAAACACTAATAAAGTCCATGAGTTGATCAGACAAAACAAATATTTTAGTGCATTGAAGTTATTAGATGAGTTGACAAATGTCCATCTACCCAAGGTGGAAAATTTCAACTTTGCTACTAAAATTTACGACTCTGTTCCACAAATGAGAAAAACTATCCAGGACGATTCCTTCGAAAACTTATGTAAGTGGTTAACTGTGAATGTAGAAAAGAAATTGGGTGATATAGCGATGGGCTTATATGAAAATTTGAAGGAGATTCAAGGTAATTGGGCACAAACTGTCGGTAAAAACGGTTCCACATTGCTCTCTCATAGAGTCAACTCCCCGGTGGAAATCTCAATGAGAGATCCCCTGTTGAACTACAATATAATAAAGGACAAAGATTTGCAAATTAACCTCTCAACTGTTTACTACGCATTGCTAGCTTACCAAACATTGAATGAGGGCGACAATTTAGCGAAACAGTACAACAAAGAATGGCTCAAGAAATATAACAGAGTGATATATCCTATTACCTCCACTGTGATAACTCTGAGTATAAGCCACAGTAAGTTAAATACAAAGCAAGTTGCTGAATTTCATGATTTACGTAGCTTAGACGAATATTTGAGGAAGATCAGTGCTTTTTTCGTTATCGATAAGCAAATAAATCTTGCAACAAAGTTCGAAATAAGAACCAGTAAACAGTCTGATGACTTATGGGAATCTTTTGTGTCGAAATTGAAACCTGTGTTATTACTTTTTCTCGAAACACATCCTTTAAATGTTAAGGAATTAGACGAATTCAAGACCATGGTTGGTGACTTTATGCAAATAATGGAAAACAATGAATTTAGAATAATGGAATTGTATGAAGTGTTAGTGGTATTAATCAAAGATTACCTTGCAGACGAGCTCATCGAACAATTCAGATATGATTTCCTTACCTCAATTCAATCCGATCATTACATGCCATTGGTTGTTCAGGATCAAAAAGATTACGAGAGTGTTACTAAAATTTGCTGGTATAAAGATGATGCTCCGTTTGCACCAAAAAATGTCAAGTCTTTGCCCATAAGTTTTCCTTTCAGTGAAGATTACGTACATTTTTGTTTGGGTATAAGATCTCTCATAGAGGACATAGTACAGTTTACCAAGGACTACTATGGATACGAATTGAACGACTTGAACAATATAATTGTAGAGCAGATTTTTGAACGGGTTTTAGGCAACCAAAAGGACGTAGGTATAGTATATGATTTACAAGAGTTTATAACGAAGAACTCCAGTAATAAGGAGATCTTATCTCAAAGTTACACCAATTTTGAGTACTACTTATTCAGTCTTTATGAATTGGGAAAATTAATTAATAGAAGACTCAAGTTGTATAATGGTATTGGGTTGAACAATGTGGATGTGAACGGCACGCTAACCTTGAAGTCCAAGGATCTCTTCGTGAAATTAAGGAAATACGCTGAGGATTCCATATTTAATATGGTTGACGTTAAAGTGAACGAGTTGTTGGACTTGGTTGAATACGATGATTGGTACCCAAGAGTCGCCAATACGGAGCCTAACTATTCCATCAAGGATTTTGCTCTTTTCTTGCAAAGTTTATTTACATCTATATTCACCAGTTTACCGCAGACTTTCAGAACACTTGGTTTATTCAGAAGTTATGACTTCATTGCTCAACATTTCCTTAACATTTTGAAGGAAGCAGACGGATATAATCGTATTGCGATTGATAACTTCGATTTAGATGTCCGTCACTTGGAGTCATCCATCAAGGCTTTATCAGAACATGATGACCCAGATGCCACCGGTGATGAAGGATCAGTCTCCTTGCAATCTACATTTACAGAGTTACGTCAATCTATTGATTTATTGAAATTAGATAACTATGATGATTTCAAGAAAAATCCATCCTTCAGGACAAGGATATTCGATAGAGTTAGGTACGAAGATGGGATTAAGTTGATTGCGAAAATGTATGACGAAGATGAAAGCACATCAGGTATTGAAGACAGTTTCAACACCTCAGCGCAAAGCTTCGACAATCAACTGGTATTATCGAACTCTACTGCTGCAAAATTCGCAAAATTCAGTAATAGATTCAGAACCCAATAAATGAACAATAAACGATTTGATACAAAGTAATTCTTACTGTGCTTCTCTTATTCCTTTTCACTGCGTTTTTCAATTCCACAAAAAGTTATACCACCTTTTGGAGACCGACTCCTTCTTCTTCTCTACAAAAGCCTGTATTTCATTCTCCAACTTTTGTTCGTCCTCCAATAGCCGCTTCTTTTCCTCTTCGTACTCATGTGATAATATATATATATGTATGAGCATATATGTGGACGAAGCTATGAGGAAACAATGAAACAATGGGTTCTTGAATTGAGATATAGAAGGCTTTTCATGAGACACATCCGCGTTTTCCAGAGGGAACTTGACATTATAATGGCGACGACTCAAAACCCTATCATCTTTATGGTTCCTTGAGTTCAACCTGGTCAAATGTTGTTTCAATCCTGGCCTAATTCCAAGGATACCTGCTTTTATCATGGGCCTCTAATTTTTTCGCTTCAAATTTAATTCTCATGGTCAGTCATTTATATGCAGGTTTCCGACTTATCATAAAGATGGGGCATCAAAAGGAGTGAACAGTAGTATGAAAAGATTTCTAGAGAGAATTACTAAAGATAGGTAGTCCAATTTCTCACTCAACACTCCACATGTAATAAATATTCCTCAGTCTCCTCAATGGCGATAATTCGTCACACCCATCCTTCGCAGTTCTCACCGATTTTTCAAATCTCAAAACCCAAATCTCAGAACTCCTACTCAGTGGCGACATGTTTAGAAATAATTACGACAACGATTCCGTTACATACGCCCCAACCGGAAGATTGTTTCAAGTTGAATATGCTCTTGAAGCCATTAAGCAAGGCTCAGCCGCCGTGGGAGTTGCTTCCAAATCCCACGTTGTTTTAGTTGCATTAAAAAGAAATGCTGAAGAACTTGGCTCTTACCAGAAGAAGCTTATCAAAGTCGATGATCACATGGGTGTAGCCTTGGCAGGGTTGGCTCCTGACGCAAGGGTTTTATCAAACTTCTTAAGGAAACAGGCCATGAACTCCAAGTTGGTATTCAATAGACCTTTAACTACTTCCAAAGCTGTTTTAGCGATTGCCGATAAAGCTCAAGAAAACACTCAATCTTACGGATCCAGACCTTATGGTGTTGGTTTGTTGGTGTCGGGATTTGATGAGACTGGTCCTCATTTGTACGAATTTCAGCCTTCTGGGTCTGTGTTGGAATACTATGGTGCTTCTATTGGTGCTAGATCTCAAGCTGCTAGAACGTACTTGGAGAGAAATTTGGAGAAAATCCGTGACTCTACTTCCGTTGAGGAGTTGATAGTACATGGTTTAAATGCATTGAGAGATACATTATCTCAGGATGTCGAATTGACCTCAAAGAATACTTCTGTGAGTGTCGTGGGAAAAGATACAAACTTTACTATCTATGATGACGAAGACGTGCAACAATGGCTTGATAAGTTAGATTCCGTATCGAACGCTGCAAATAGAGATGAAGATGAAAAAAACGAGAATGAGAATGACGAGCATGAAGATACCGACAGAATGCAAACTGATTAATTGTATAGTAATGAATAAAGGTGTAGAGACTTAACGTAGGATTGTTGGATTTAGTTGGATTTAACTATCTACATTGTACGCAACTACTTATTTTTTCTGCTACTACTACCGCTGCTGCTGCTGCTGCCTGATGGCAACCCTATTTATGGCAGCCAAACAAACCTTTTGTAACTCATTAATCTCGTCTCTTATTTGTTGGGGGTCATGTATGATTCCCCGTTCCCTAACATCGTCAATCTTGCTTCTCAATCCCTTTAGCATTTTACTGATGAGATTCTTTTCCTCTTCTTCCATGAAATCGCCGAATTGTACCATGGCGTTATCGGTATCAGAGCATATGACATCTGCTCTTGTGGCATTTTCGATGTGCGACCTTAACTCTCTGTCCCTCTTGGCGTTGAGTTCACTTTCCTTTAATAATCTCTTCACTTCTTGCTCCGTTAACTCATTCTCTCCAGCGACAGTTATGGAAACACTGTTTTTTTTGCCATAGTGAGGCAGATCCTCAGAGTATTTTGTGTTGTCCCTTGCACTGACATTAATAATACCGTCTGCATCAATTTCAAAAGTGACACCAATTTGAGGAACACCCTTTGAACTAACAGGGATGTTAGACAACTTGAAGTGACCTATCAATTTGTTGTCTTTTACCAAAGTTCTCTCACCTTGATATATTTTGATTTCAACACCAGTTTGACCATCAACGGCAGTGGAAAAGGTTTGCTCCTTTTTGATTGGAATGGCAGAATTTCGAGGTATCAAAGGACTGAAAAGCCCTCCATAAGTTTCTATTCCTAAAGACAATGGTGTAATATCTAAAAGCACAACATTCTTTATGTGCCCTGATAACACGGCTCCTTGAATCGCAGCTCCCATTGCAACTGCTTCATCTGGATTAACGGAAGTGTTAGGTGGTTTATTGAAAAGCTCTTCAACAACTTTTCTGATTTTTGGCATTCTAGTCATACCACCAACCATGATGACTTCATCAATATCTTTCATTTTCAAACCAGCATCTCTCACACATCTTCTCACTGGATCAATAGTTTTGTTTATCAAACCAAGTGACATTTCATCTAACTCATCTTCAGTCAATTTTACTTTAATGTGTTTATCATCTTTGATGAATGGAATATTGATCTCGGTTTCCTTAACATGGCTCAATTCAATTTTACATGTTTCAGCGGATTCTCTGATCCTCTGGACTGCGATTCTATCTCTCAGAATATCAATACCTGTTTCATTTTTGAAAGAATCGATAATGTAATTCAATAACAAAATATCGAAATCTTCGCCTCCCAAGTGCGTATTCCCATTGGTTGCCCTCACTTCAAAAACACCATCTTCAATGTCCAAAATAGAAATGTCAAAAGTTCCTCCACCAAGATCGAACACTGCAATTATTCCATCCTTTTGTCTCTTATCAATTCCGTAAGCTAAAGCAGCAGCAGTTGGTTCGTTTACCACTCTCAAAACCTCTAAGCCTGCGAGTTTTCCGGCAGCCTTTGTTGCTTGCCTTTGAGCATCATTGAAGTAAGCAGGAACAGTCACAACAGCGTGGTTGACTGGTTCTGACAAATGAGAATCAGCAATCTTCTTCATATTCTGTAATACATAACTACTAATTTGAGAAGGTGACAATTTCAATCCCTTGGAAGTGGAGAGCCACGCTTCTCCATTCTCATTTGGAACAATACGGTACGGTATATTGTTCAAATCATGCTGCACTTCTTGATCCTTGTATTTTCTTCCTATTAACCTTTTAGTAGCAAAAAAAGTGTTTTGTGGGTTTATAGCTGCTTGTCTTTTAGCTAGAAGACCCACTAAAGTTTTTGTGTTATTTGGATCTCTTTCATCAAATGCAACAATAGAAGGAGTGGTTCTTCCTCCTTCTTCATTCTCCAATATTCTAGCTTCGTTTCCTTGGACTAAAGCTACGGCAGAATTGGTGGTACCCAAATCTATTCCTATAACATTGCGATGAGGAATGGAAATTGATGATTGCGTTTGAAGGTACCTGCTACTCCCGGAATGTGTCACCTTGAGAAACGACCTAATTGCTTCTAACCTGGGAGTTATCATTTGAGTTTGCTTAAAAAAAATGACAATCTGGTGCGACTCGATACCTCTAGTGCAAATCTATAGTTTAAGAAGAGGGCAAATTGAATTATTTCTATGCTACTTGTTAATTCGAGTATTGACTAGCTATCGAGTTCGGTTTGATTCGAATGAACTTGGGAATAGTGCCCATGAGAATCTTGTCAAAAAACAACAAACCTAAAACGTCTTCTCCACAAGATTTAATTACAAATTCGACTATATCATTCACGTATTTTGTTTCCTTGTTGACCACCGATAAATGGATTTCGTTGTAACATTCTATAGTCTTTCTGGTAGTATAAACCCTGAAAAATGACTGGGAATTATTATACAGCGATCCCAGTGGAAGTTCAACTTCACCCAACACCACACCGAAAGTATCAAACTTGGTGTGTTTGATTATGTACCCTGTCTGTATTTGTCCTTCATCGACTTCAAAGAAAGGATACCTCTCCAAGATCTTGGGAATACAAATGACCAGGGACTTGTCATACAAATCGAACTCTCTGGTTGATTCCCAGTGTTTGTTACTGAATCTTTGGAAGTGGTTCTTAATGAAAGCTTGTTTTTGTGGATAATTTTCAAATGTATTGTATACCACGTTGAAGTAAGTAATATTGTTTAAACAGTTCATAGCTTTTTGAAGTTCGCTACCAAAATATCTGTCAAGGGAGTCATTCTCTGTTGTTCTATCTTGAAGATAACGGCACAAAAGTTTGAGGAACGAATAATTCTGGGGAGTTATTGTATAGAAATCAAGCTTTTTAAGCGTTGATACCTCTACTATCGAATTAGTGAAATAATAGTCAGGACGTAAAATCGTGTTTAAAGATTTTGCTTCCATGAAAGTATCAAGGTGGAAAAAGCACTCTACCAAATATTTAAACTCTAGTGGTTCTATGAACTTGGAAATTTCAAAATAGCTACGATTTCTTAAATTCATCACGACTTCATCCAAAGAAAAACATTCAAGGCTTATGTGGTGATCAGAGGCTTTCCTATCAAATGTGAAAAGACATTTCCGTACTCTCAAGTATGTGGAAGTCATACTTATCAGAAGGTCTTCTTCTTTATCAGATCCACGAAGTTTGATTATATAATTGGATGTTAGGAACTGATGAGTAACTTTGATAAGTATCGCCATTATAAGAAAAGAGTGCCCCTTCACTTGACCCAGATATACTCTCAATAAACTAAAATCCTCTAGAAAGAAAGAATTACAATATTTCTCGAGTACTGTGTAATCACTTGCAGATATTAAAGGATTCTTGAGATCCAAACAATGTAATGTTAATTGGAATACTAAACTCACCAACTTCATCAATTCGGATTCTGAATCGAATACCAACGTATCTTTCCCTATTTCCAGTGGTATCGATCTAATGCAACGTCGAGTATTGTGGAACATTTTCACTCTCACTTTCTTATGTAACAACACATGCACTTTTCGGTAGAATAAAAACCTATCTTTAATTGAGAAATGACTGCTTTTGTCCAATAAACTTACATTAAACCAGAACTCTTCGAGGGCATAGGGAGACTCAGTATTAACGTTTCCTTCAAACATTTTAGTAAGATATCGAAGTCCTATCTTTAGTGACTGGGCTTGTAGTAAGTTTAGGCATATCGAGCGCTTGGAGAAATCTACAACCTCGCCATGATCAAGTGTCAATGGGTTTTTGTATAAGTAGTTGTACAATATAGGAAGGAAAGTATCATCTTGTGAGAACAAGTCAAGAAACACTCTTATGTCGCTATGCCTCAGAATGTGACTTTCGAAATGTAATTGCTTCTGATAAAAGTGCATACACACACGAAAAAAGTCCACCGACCCTTTGGAGTTAACTAACAATTCTGCAGACTCAATTCCGTACATTTGCTGTATACTCAAATAGCCATCGAATACAATTCTATACCAAATAGAATTGTGTTTTAAGATCAGGTGAGTCTGCCTGTTGACGAGGAGAAGATTAAGAACATCCGCAACAGTCAAGCCACCAAGCAGAATTATCAAGCCCCATACATCGAGCAGGAGATCCAGGATCATGAGTGGATTCTGTGGGGGATGCGATTCAAAAATAATAGCTGAAAAAATATTCTGAAAAAAAATGGGGAAGAGGAAAGCAGGAGAGACCAAGAAAGGTAAGGGAAACAAGAAGTTCAAACCTTCTGGAAACATCGATCCTAGCACTACAGGGATCTATGCGACATGTAATAGGGGAAAAGAACAACCCTGTTTGAAAGAGCTCATCAATCTATTCAATGAGAAGGCCGAAGAATATTATAATCTTGATGAGGAAGAAAATGAAGAAAATGAAGAAGAAAATGAACTATCTATAGAAGACCAAATAAAAAGGGAGATAGAAGGATTGAAAGAGACCAAGTCTAAGTCAAAGCTCTTTATGCCCATGGACTTGGAATGTGAGTGCTTAATCTTTATCAAGACTCGTAAACCAATTGAACCGGAATCTTTTGTTCACAGAATTTGTCAAGAAAGTTATGATAGTAAAACAAAGTCTACTAGATTTACCCAAAAACTCACTCCTGTATCGTATTCTGTGACACCTACTATAGAGGAACTCAAGAAGCTTGGTCAAAGGGTGCTAGCACCTCATTTTCACGTAGAAGGACAGAAACCTGTCAAATTTGCCATTCACGTAACTAGAAGAAATTTCAATGCTTTAGAAAAAGATGTGATTATAAGAACAGTTGCAGAGTGTGTGGGGAAAGACTACGGCCACTCTGTAGACTTGAAACAGTACGATAAACTTATTTTGATTGAAAGTTACAAGTCCAATATCGGAATGAGTGTTGTAGAAGACTATGAGAAGTACAACAAGTACAACCTCCAGCAAATATTTGATAAAGTTAATGGAGAAGATGTTGCAAAGACTGAGAAGATAGAGAAGCCTAAAAAAACCGAAAACTCGGAAAGGATAAAAAAAGAGTAACACGTATGTAATACATGTATAAAAATTGGTCTCATCATTAATCCTATACCCTCTAATTTAGTATTTTCACTTTCTCTTTGAATTCCATCGGTGTTTTGAACGATAACCAATCGGCCTCGCTATTGGGGATCAATCCCATCAGGTTCAATTTCCATACTCCTATTGACATACACGCCAATTGGCAGACCACAAATACTACTTTAGCCTGGAGAATTACGGAAGCGTTATTATCCGTTTCGAAATTCTTGAATATCTTGGATGTATCATTGAAGATTGACTTCAATGGGTTTACGAACAACATAACCGTCATCATTATAGGAATCATTTGAAGTGAGTTACCCGTCATATAACTCATAATCAAGTTCATAGGTATGGATTTTGCAGGGCCAATTGCCAATTCCCATGCCTTTTTGTTTTTCAATTCATTTAAGTCCACTGGAACTGGGGTTACGATGACAGCTTTTTTACCGGTGATTCTTTCAACATACCCTGGAGGAAGTTCTAACTTCTCCTTTGTACGAAGGGGTTGTACCACAGGTGGGTTAGTTAGTTCTTTAAAATCTTCAAGAAGCATGAGCAAAAATGTTGAGATTTATGTTAGATAAAATAGTAGCTGAAAACGGAGTCTCAACTCACTGAAAATTGAAGATCTCAATCACAATCCACACTACAATCCCCAATAATTGCAAAATTATTCCCGAAAATTGATCAAGAAAATTAACAAGAACATATAAAATGGAAGCAGCAAGGCAGAATCCGCTTAATAAAATCATTGGTCTTTCAATTGTACTTTCTATGGGCTTCCTTTTGGTAGTACTTGCAGGAATTTATGGGAACTGGTATCCTATAATTAACGGAATAATATGTGCAATTGCCCACTTACCTGTGGCTATAACCAATGCCATGGTAAACTCGAGTGACTATGACTTTAACTTCGACCCCGTTACGTCATCTCAGGGAAATATAGCGAAAGAAGTTGGTCAGTTCGTATCGGCATTTCTAGTAGTGACAGGAATATTTTTACCAGTATTATTGCATCATTCGATGATCTTGACGAAAACGGCCATGATTTTGACCATAGTTGGTGGGGGTTTGATTTATGGAACTGTGTATACATTCAGTAGCTATTTTGATGAACCTGAGGAGGAGTTGGAAGGGGTCATTTGAGTTCTATTACTGAATTTGGACTCGACTTTAGATTGATCAACAAATTACTAGAGGTTTATTGAATGGTATATAATAATATATGATGAACATAGCGTATCAAGGCTTCCATTCTAGTGAATGTTTTGCTCACGTTGGAGACTACTCCCTTATCAAGCATCTTCAATCGCTGATATCTCTTCGGTCTAGTCACGAATGAATACTTGGAATGGGGCATATACCTGTGATTGTTTGAATTATCTTATTACTACTCATGAAGTCTGCATTGAATGTGATCAAAACCAACATTCTGAATGAACATTTAAAATGTCCTGACCTACTATAGCACTTATCTGCCTAACTTACAAATACTCTTAAAACCACGCATACCCCACGCACACAAGCCGTAAATATACAGTCTATATACCACCTATACTATCCATAAATTATGCATATACTACTGTATCTATCACCTTTCTGTCCTTGTTCACAGTCCACATGAGCAGCTTCTCTCAACTTTCAATCTCGCACCAAAATTCATTTCTTCTCAGACATCCAGGTTCGCTACTACCTTTCAGCAAAATGACAAGAGAAGCGCAGGCAGAAAGAGAAATCATCTTAGAGCAACAATCCAAAGAGAAGATAGTCAATGAGGAGTTTAAAATATGGAAAAAAACTGTTCCTCTCCTTTATGATACAATACATACCCTCGCTTTAGACTTTCCATCTCTTGCAGTAAAGTGGCTACCAAGTTATGAATTTTCTACTGATAAGTCCACTGTCACCGTCAAGTTCTTATACGGTACTAACTCGTCTCAACATTCGCAGGATTACTTGAAATTGGGATCCATCAGCTTACCTAGCACTTTATCTCCAGAATTTACTAAACAAAACCCAAACTGGTCAAGCTTATCTTTGCCTAATGATACTGTCAGTACTACAAACTTCAAGAACTTACTGTCATGGAAACATAACGGAGAAGTCAATACGTTAGAAGTTTCTCCGAATGGTGACTCTGTTATCACTTTTGATAATGAAGGTATCGTTCATTTGTTTGATTTGAAGCAAGAGAACAAAGACTCAGTGGACTTCAAATATCATAAGTTAGAGGGATATACACTTCAATGGCTCAATGACCGAGAATTCTTGTCTGGATCCAATGACGCTCAGATTGCGTTGTGGGATGTTTCCAAACCTTCTACTCCCATGCAACTGTTCAAGGGTCACAACGCTGTTATCAACGATTTGACTTTGAATAAACAACACAAGTCAATTTTTGGATCCACTTCTGATGATTATACGGTTAAGGTTTACGATTTGAGATCGCCCGCTAACGATTCGGTGGCCGTTAACATCGAAACTAAACATATCCAAAATTCAGCTAAATTCCATGATGATATTACTAGTTTGTTAGCAACCGGTGGTAGAGATAATGTTGTGAATCTTTATGATTTGAGAAATCCATCTAAACCTTTTAGAAAGTTATTCGGACATAACGACAGTATCACCGGTTTGAAGTGGGACATTAACAACCCTAGCACCTTAAGTTCATGGTCTTCTGATAAGAGGGTTATTATTTGGAATTTAGATAGCCTTGATGAAGAGTTCACATACCCAACTTTTTCAAGCGAGAGTGGTAAACGCTCAAGAAGCGCATCTAAACAAACCGACCCTTGTCTCAAGTTCATTAGCGGGGGCCATACCAATAGGATCAACGAAGTCGATATACATTCCAAATTTCCTGGCTTGCATATCACGACTGGGGATGACAACTTGTTAGAAATTTGGAAACCAAAAACTGTAGTACCTGAAGAAGAGGAGGAACACCAGGAAATGGATATTGATGAGAAATAGTTAGAATTGTAATATAAGTTAAATTAGTAGTATGTCATTGTTATAGATGAATGAATTCACATGAATAAGTTCACGTCGAGTGGTTTGTCGCTATATACATGCCAGTTTACGTAGATATTTACCTGCTCATCATCTAGAGTTTGAGTGTAAGAGTGTTTGGTGTTCAACACCAAAAGATTCTTTTCCTGCAATTTGAGTCTTGTATCAGTTGCAACTAGTAGGATAGTTTCTGCTTTCTTTGATTCTAGATATGTAACTTCAGCAGAGTACATAAACTTTCCAATCTGGCTTACGTTCTTCACAACATGAGTGGGCCTCAACTGTGCCTGATTTCTGAACTCCGGTCTTATGTACTTGATTTTATTCAAGCATTCGGACAAGCTATTAAAAGCTGGCCTAGAATCTTGACATGCAGTTTCGAGTGTCCCAGCTTCAAACTCTTTCATTAAACTCCCGTGTTTATCGTGAAGTATATAATCAAATTTGTTAGACTTGAACCAATTCACAAAGGATACAATAACTTTATACACATTTTGCTCCGCTGACTGATCGTAAGATATGTAATGCTTTGTGGTGTTTTGGAACTCTTCGATGACATTTTTGAATCGACTGTGTACTCCTGAGTATTGAGGCATGGTACTGGTTGGTTTCATGAGACGGGACAACTTCGAAATTGAAAGTGGGAGTGAGCATCCAGGTACTAGTCCAGATTCTGGTCTTGATTCTGACCTTGATTCTGACCTTGATTCTGACCTTGATTCTGACCTTGATTCTGACCTTGCACCTGACCTTGCACCTGACCTTGCGCTCTTGTGGATGTCCAAGAGACCGGGTCGCAATTGCGATAGAGTAAATTTCTCTCCTTTCTGTACTCGATTACTAGCACTAGTTTTCCCACCAAGCACAATTCTTCCCAGTTGGCTCACATACAGTATACTATTCTTGGTTTTGACTACCCGTCGTCTATTAGCGTTCGCTGCTACTTTGAATCTCTCAAATGAGTCCATTTTGTTTATAACGCGATAAATATTTAGAATCGCGGTATCAACATGTTCTCTCATAGACAGAAACCGAGTACTCTTTTAATAATGCCGACTGCTGCTGGTTTAACCCCTGTAGGCCTCTCTCTAATCCCGCTATCCTATGTACGAACAGATCATTCACTAAGTTAATCCACCCATTATGTCTCTGACATTTTCTCTTCTCCTGGATGCAAATATCATTAAAGCTAGATTCTCCTTCATTAAACGCCGCCACAATGCCATTGAGGTCCCGTCGGAATGTCTCTATCACCAGTTCATCAACATCACGAAGGTTTTTGTTGAACAAACACAATTCTGTTTTTTTCTTATTGCCCTTTTTGGACAACCTTCCATTCACCGCTTTGAAACATTCCTTATAGTGCAATACCAATTCAATTTTACGCTTATAGGAATTGATTTCTTCAGTTTTAGACTTGACATCAAAAACCAAAGCGTCCAACTGAGTGCGTACTGGTTCAGGGAAACTCAGTGTGTCTGAGAGTTGATCCTGTTGGAAACTTTTCACTTCTTTTAACTCAGGGAACTCCAAACCCAAAGTCGTGAAATCAGAGAAGCCATATTTCTGGGTGACTAGCTTTATACTGTTTGCATTACTATTTTCACCTATGTGCTGGAGAAATTGGATACCACACTCCCTGCTGCAGTACTTAGAGTTACTCTCTACCGGATTCCAACAAGTATCAACTCTACACTTTCTTTTCCACCACGTATTCCCCAAACCCTTCCAAGTACAAAACTTACAATAGTATCTAGCGATCAAGTTCTTGTACAACTCATTTATTCCCATACATTTAAAATGAAACCATTCATCACATCCATCGCATCCCACCATTAATTGGCCTCTATCAGGTTTACGACAAATACAGAAAAGTTCATCGGAGTTTAAATCAAATTTTGGTGAAGCTTTGAATCTTTTTAACTGTTTGGATATTTCATCGTTAGATTCAATGTCAAGCAATTTGTGCTGTACACTTGAGTAGGCAACCGCAGACATATTTAACTTATGCTATGGTCGAATCGTGCGACTATTACAAATATAAACCTACAAAAGCGCACACGAAATTGTTTTCTACAGTGATAGATAAAATGAGTGGTAAAGTTGTATTAATCTCTTCCGATAATGAAAAGTTCCCTATCGACGTTAAGGTCGCCGAAAAATCCGTTTTGATAAAGAATATGATTAGGGATTTAAACCCAACAGGTCTAGAAGAAGACTTTGAAATTCCCACCCCCAACGTCAGAGCGATTGTATTGGAAAAGGTTATCGAGTGGTGTGAACATTACAAGAACATTGTATTTCCAGAAGACGATGATGAAGATACCAAGAAAGCTGCCCCAATTGAAGAGTGGGACAGGTCCTTCTTGAAAGTTGATCAAGAATTGTTGTATGAAATTATATCTGCTGCTAATTACTTGAATATCAGACCCTTATTAGATGCTGGTTGTAAGACTGTTGCCGAAATGATTCGTACAAAATCCCCAGAGGAGTTAAGAAAGATATTCAACATTGTAAATGACTTCACTCCAGAGGAGGAGAGTGCGATCAAGAGAGAAAACGAATGGGCTGAAGACCGTTGATCTATATAATAGCTAGTGAATGAATCGCGTATCTGACTTTAACTTACAGTGAAACTCTTATCATTTTAGTATTTTACTTTGCATGATTCTTCATATCCCCTCGAAAGTTCCTAGATTTTCAAAATTATACCATCTTTTGCATGTGGTACTCTTGTCCCTTTCGCTCACGGGCTAACTATTAATTTTCCTTTATTAATCGTACCATTTCCGCTAAGCGCGAAAAATAACATGAGTGACAGAAATGAAAGTGCCAACGGTCTGGCAGCTGAAGGGTCCGACCATCTACTCAACTCTGGCGAACCGGCAGGCTCTCCTAGAAATAGTATCACAAACTTCCACTCCACCTCCGATGGGTCTGGTTCATCACCATCGTTAGATGGAGCTACCGTTTCAGGACTTGGCTCATCGGGACCTACTTCTGCAAACTATGATTCAAAGGAGGGAAGATTCTCCGACTCAGCTTTATTGACCGAATATGATGGCCCTAGTGTTTCACCCAGTTTCAGAAAATATGGGCTCAATGCGTCTATGAGGCAACTTCATTACAGTGAAAACAAAATTGCATTGGATAGTATGATCAATAAAACTATTGATTTGGTCTATGAACTCGTCCACGAAAATAAGCAAAGGCCAATCTTCTACCCTGCATCTAATTCCATAGTCAAGAGTGATAAGTCCCTAAAAGCATTTGAGAAAGAAAAAATGGATAGTGCTGAAGAAACAAAGTTCAAAATTTTGAAATTAAACCTACAGTTGAGCCCTTACGATACCTTTAACGGAGTAGCCAATTTGGACAAATCTTCTGTTTCTGTGCTCTTAGAGCAAAAACTTAACCAGCAGGTCAAATTTTTATTGAATTTGAAAGATCGCATTGATGACACTTCTTCGAAAGTATTTGTAACTGGTGATTTGAACGCTGGTAAATCAACTTTCTGTAATGCCTTGTTGAGGCGTAAAATTCTCCCTGAAGATCAGCAACCATGCACTTCTGTTTTCTGTGAGATCATAGATGCTTCTAAAGAGAACAACTGCATTGAAGAAGTTCATGCGATCTCTCATGGAGCAACATATGACTTGAAGGATGAAAGCACATACGAAACTCGTCAGTTGAACGATTTGGAAGATTTGGTATACGATCACGAGAAGTACTCTATTTTGAAAGTTTACCTCAATGATGTTAGGCCCAAAGAGCAGAGCTTGTTGTGTAATGGCGTGATTGATATCAGATTGATTGATGCTCCGGGTTTAAATATGGACCTGTATCAAACAACTCAAGTCTTTTCTAGACAGGAAGAGATTGATCTTATTGTTTTTGTGGTCAACTCCGAAAACCACTTCACTTTGAGCGGAAAAGAATTCATAAGCTCTGCTGCAGGTGAAAAACAATATCTTTTCATCGTTGCCAACAAGTTTGATAACATCAAGGACAAAAACAGGTGCAAGCAGAAAATCTTAGAACAAGTTAAAAACTTAAGTCCTGAATCATACAAGGACTCTGATAGCTTTGTCCATTTCATTAGCTCTACTGATGTTCTCAATCACAGTGATGATGATGGAGGTGATGACAGTGATGGTGACAATGACCCTGAAGATAATTTTGCTAACCCTGATTTTGATCAGCTTGAAGCTTCTTTGAGAAGGTTCGTGTTGGAAAAGAGAGCTATTTCCAAGCTTTTACCTGCTAAAAACTTCCTCTTCAATATTCTTGGTGATATGAAAACTTTGGCTGAAGTCAATCAGACCCAATATGTGAAGGAAAAGGATGAAAAACTTTTTGAGTTAAAAAACAAAATAGCACCACATTATGATGATATCTTGAACAAGAGTGTTGTTATTAATGACTCTATTTTGAATTTGATAGAAAGAACATGCTCCGATAGTTATCAATTTACTAAGAACGAGCTCACAGATAGTATCAATAATCTTGGAGATTCCCAGATAATACCCTTTTTAGGTCTTCAGTATGCTTACGAGTACGCCCAAGAAACTCAAAGAAGAATGATTGATAGTATCTTGTCTGCAATCTCTCAATGTGAGTCTCACTCAAAAATAGTGACTAGTGAAAGGGTTAACGAGATTATCCAAATTGGTCAAGAAACATTAGGTAACGAATTTTTGAGCGATAAGAAATTCCAGCCTAGTTTAATGTTCAGTAAAAGAAAAGATCAAATCAGGAATAGCTTGACTATTCCAATTGAGTTTGGTGATTTCTTTGACCCCCTGTTTGAAAGTTTCCTAAATTGGTTAGGATTGCCGAATGACTTGGTTTCAAGAGGAACAAGATATCTTAATGACTACAATCCTACGTCAATCATCACTAAGTTGCCCATGACTGCTATCACCTTGAGAGAACAGCTACCAACTCAATTGACTTTGCATACGCTTTACAATTCAACAAGGATTTTGACTGCTGGAACTGTGATCAGAAAATTATACTCGTTTTCTGGTACCTTAACTCCTACTGCAATCAGGAATATCGCTGTACCTTTATTTGGCACTGCTATTGGTGTTGCCTTCTACTATATTGTTACTGATGTTCCGAACGCCTTCCCGAGAAAACAAGCTAGAAAGATTAAAGCACAGTTTCAAGACACGGAACACGTCCATAAAAGTGCAGACAGAATATCCAAGGAATGTAGAAAAGTGTTGAACTACCCTTTGAGACAAGTCATGAACAACTTCCAAACCAGTATTGATAAGAGAGGTAATGAAAAAGAGGAGATTGAAGTTCAAATTAAGAACTCAGAATTGAGTTTAAATTACTTCAATGGTTTAATAGAAAAGATTGATTATGAGTACAAATTGATTGAGAATCTTAATTTGGAAAGTGTTAATACTGTCGACTAGCTCAATTCGGATTGTTTTTAACATCAACTAATGAAAGACTCTTTTCTTGTATATATTAATATCATGAATGTTCTCTGTGGATACAGAGTAATGCAGAATTTACGATAACCATAAAAAAACAGGCGTAGAAACAGAAAACAAGTGCTTCTTTATAGCACTTGTTTCCCAAGTAGCAAATATCGGTAACTGGATCTGTCTTAGAATCATAGATATATCCAAAATATTTGTTCAAAATAAACAACACTAATAAGGGTCCTGTACAAATTAGCCCCCAAGTTGTGGAGAAGGTCTCTGTTCCAAAAAAATCGGCAATAACAGCAGGGTATGTTCCAAAAGTTAATCCATAACTACCTCCTATCAATACTGAAGAAAGTGTTATCATGCTAAGAGCACCTTGGTTGGATATGGTAATAAGCTGTCCCATTGCCAAAAGAACAATATTGAAAAGCACTATCCAAAGGCGTTGTACATGAAGCCTCTTATAAATAAAATCAGACAAGACACCAGAAATCAATCTTCCAGAGAATGATGCAACAGACAACATTGCAACTTGAATTGCCTGTACCTTATGCGTACTGTAAGTTGGGTCGTCATTGTAAGTAACCTGAGCTGTAACTATAAAACCTATGCAATAGATGTACGTTTGACCCACACCAGCAATAAACGCTACGAGTAAGTAATGAGTCAAGAATATTCTATCTGTGATAAGATCTCCAAGAACTACCCAAGGAGCCTTTTTCACTTTATTTTTCTTAACTTTCACATGTTTGAGGTTGGAAACGGAATTTTGCTTAGAAACCACAGGTGAAGTGAAAGAGCCATTTCTCGAAAGAAAGGTTGAGCGCTGGGGTACTGTTGACTTCTGATTATGTTTTTTGATGACCGGGACAGCTTCGGAAGAAAACGAGTTGGTGGAAGCAACTCTTTTGGGTGTTCTGGAACCAACACCCCAAAAAGACAAGGAACCAGCTAATGAGTATTCATCGGAGGAATCTGCATCTGCTGCACCCTCGTACTGAACACTCCTAGGCGATTCAGCGAGAAGTCTTTGGAACTCGTCCACATCAATAGAATTGGAGTAGTTACACTCTTGAGTATTACTTGAGCCCTCTTCTTCCTCTTCTTCTTCTTCTTCTTCATCTTCCCCGTCATGAATATATATCCTAACAAAGAAGGAGCCTATGAAAGCAGAAGCACCACAAACTATGCTCAAAAACTGTAGTAAACCTGCAGTATTGTTTTCGAAAAATTGGGCCGCAACCAGGGAAAAGACACTTGCAGCCAATCCATATGAGCTCACAGGAAAAACCCCAGCCATGCCTCTGTGTTTAGGAAAGTTGGCCTGAGATGCTTTCAAGGATGCAAAGTATGCAGTTATTGACCCCAATCCCATTACAGCAGAACAAGTGCAAATCACCGCCATATTACTTAATCCCTTATCATAAACATTGTACAACCCAGTGTACCCCATAAAGATCAAGATTGAACCCAAGACAATAGATATTTGAGGTCCGTAGTGATCAATAAATACACCACCAGCCAATCCTCCTATGCCAGAACCCAAATTAATGGAAAGGGAAATTGTTGCAGAGTCCGAGATCGTTAGCCCCACACGTTTGATCAATTGCGGACTGTAGATCCCATAAAGATAGGGAGTGCCTGCGGCAAGACCCACAAACACAGAAACACATAGAGCTAAAATCCGTCCAAATACATGGTGATTTCGTTTATGGTGAAGTTGTTCATGCCTGTAATCCTGTTCAACTCCTGGCATTGTCTATGAAGTTGAAGCCGATCTGATAAGCGTTTCGCGATCAATTCTCAAGTTCAAAATAGCTGGAAAAGAGTACTGAAAATTTTTATCTATGGGGAGATTGAATAACACAGAATTTTTGTCGCAAGTTAGCGATGTATTAGCGAAGAACAATGGTGAGTCTTCAGTTTATTTGACTCAAAAGAGGTTGTCCCCAGCTTTGGATCTCGAAGAAAATGAAGTTCATGATATCAAGGATTTGTCCAGCAACGTGATCACTCACAATCACATAGACAACGCGCAAGAATACCCAATATTGATAAGAATAGCGATGAATAGTAACGGAAAAAAACAGAAGGTCAAGTTGAGTACTGTGGTAGAGGTGAATAACTTGGACCAATTTTGGAATGAGTATTCCCTGACCATTAAAAGTGGATTCACTGGTTTAAAGAAGAAAGACAAGAAGAAGAGTAGAAAGAACAAAATCACCAAGTGAAGGGAGAGTCTATGAACAATGAACAGCATATAGTAAATGTATACACGATCTCAACTATTTACGTCGCACCTGTTATTCCTGATCTTCAAGATCTTCTGCTATCAACAAACCATTGGGATATATGCAATTTAAATTCTTTATCATGATGTCATTACTCAATTGATCATTCAATGTGACTTTAGGGGGCAAAGGTGATACAAGCTTGAAATCGTAACTAGGTACAAATCCCTCTAGCTTCTTTTCATCAAAAGACAAATCGAAAGTCCTGTCGAAATAACTCTTCCTGTGTAAACTAACATAATCAAATATATCACTGATATTACTGTCCGCTGGGAAAAATTGAGTGATTCTTTCACCAGAGGGTAGTTTTATTGCCACCTTGGCTTTATCATTTATTCGGTCCAAGTTCAATTGCTTGAAGTAATTCAACTTTAAAATGAAGTACTCTTTCTGGAGTTTGGCTCTATTTTTGCGTTCCTTCTTTAGCCGGTCTTTCTCCAAAGATTTCTGATAATTTAAATCTTGTTGTTTCGTAAACACCTGGTTAATGAACTTATCTAGGAGCTCTTTTCTCATCAACACTAATTCTGGTTCATATTTTTCAATTTTCTTCGAAAACTTATTTTGTATGAGTGTATCGATATCTGTGTCACCAGAAATTTCACCCTGGAGTTTGGTAAGTAGAGAAACTCTTGGAGTACTTTTAACTGGTCCACCTGGTGCCATAGCAGTCGTTCTGGTTAACGCTAAAAGACCAAGGAAGGGAAATTTGGTTACGTTCAAACTGTTAGCGAGTTGGTAGGATTCAGGGTTAGTAAGATCTCCTCCCCATATAAGATATTCAGGATCATCGAAGAATTCCCGAAATTTGTCCCTCACAATTATTTGATTTAACATAGATGATGAAGTTTCATTCTCAGGGTTAGTCAAGTACACAAAAAGGAACTTGGCCTTATGTGTGGCCATATATAGTGCTTGTGTATAACTTCCTTGAAAAAATGGAGGAAGGCTGACGCTCGAGTTTGCCGGAAGATTCTCCTCTATGTCTCTAATAAATTTATCTGATTTATTGGCAGGATCCTTCCCAACAATAGTATCTTTTTTGACCTGGTCTCTAAAGTAGACAACCTTAATAATCTTGGCTAAGATAGTGAATACGATAAACATGGTAAATATTATTGGTTTCAATACAACTATCTGCACAACTGATAAAGCTTTGTTCAAATACAACTGTAAGTTTCTAGAATTGAAGTGATTTCTTGCACTAGGCTCTACGTCTTCAGTACTCTCCAGAGGGAAGTAACCTGGTATATTAGCGTTGTCTTCTGAATTGGGGTTGCTGGAAATGGGCTGGTAGCTCAGAAAGAACCATTGTATCCAGCCGGGTGCCATAGTATGTTATTTAGTTTGATATTAAATTCGCGATCAGGCAAATAAAGTATGAAGATGCAAACGAATGATTTCAGCGAGTTCTATGAGCTCATTTAATATCTGGTGCTGTCTTTACCGTCGGAATTCTCAAGATTCTTTAAGTTACTTTTTGAAAAGAAGTTGACATGCATCAGATCTCTTGCTTGACTTTTAGATTAAATAAATACCCCGAATATTACCTTGTGTTCCTTTATATTGAAAATACTATACCCTTTCGAATCCTTGAATCTCATTAACAAATCTGATACAAATTTTTAGTAGTTAAAGTGGTTTCTTTCTTTAAGAATGATTATGTATTTAATTATTGTATCCTCTTAGTCATCCTCACCATTTTCTTTTCCAATAACAGCCTGTGTGGCGTAATGGTTAGCGCATTTGACTTCTAATCAAAAGATTCCGGGTTCGAGTCCCGGCATGGGTTTCTTTGCGGATTTAGCTCAGTTGGGAGAGCGTCAGACTGAAGTTACACTTTAGTCACAGTTAATCTGAAGGTCCTGTGTTCGATCCACAGAATTCGCATTTTTTTTGCTTTAATTGGTCTGGGCTTGCTGTCTTATCAGTTATTTTTTATTTATTTTGCTGTTTCAGAGTAACTACAGGCCAAGATCAGATTATAGCCAACCCTATATACATCAAAGGATTCCCTGCTACACAATTTGAAAGCATAAAATATTCTCATAAGCTATCTAGGCTCAAAAAATGCTTTTTACATCCTTCAGCAACACCTAGTGGCACACCGAAAACTGGGTTAATTTCTATTGTATTAGTGTCATCATCTATGTCCTTCGATATGAACCCGTATGCAAAATGATCACCAGTGTCGTAACTATTTATCTCTTCCTTAAATGTAAAACTGTGTTCCGTAATACTCAATCCCATAAGTGCGTAGTTTGTATGGTAGAAGTCCACACGTTTCCCAGGTTTATCAACGAACCCGCCTGATTCCATCTGTGAACAGTTCATAATGTATATCTTTAAAGCTTCTTTGTTGAAAATCTCCCTTGAGAGAAGTGATTCTACTAATGCATATCCGGCACCAATCCAAAAACTGTAACATGCATCCACCAACTTGTTGGATCTTCCACTCATTCCTCCTTCAAGATTTAATTGACGGGATGTAAGCCAGCCCACCATTTTGTCGAAGCTTATCTTTTCCTCAAAATTTTTTCTTAAATCTTGACTGCTTTTGCAGCCATTACCTAAAAGTAGAAATAAACTGGATAAAGCACAAAAAGTATAACCACCATGAGCTTCTGTATCTGGAACGCCAGAAAATCCACCTTCGTATGACTGAGCGGATAGAACCCAGTCTAGAGTCTTGTCGATTATAGCATCATCTAATACGTTCAAGAGCGAACAAATAACCAACACACAATAGGTTGACCTTGTATCAGATTCTCCGTTAACATGCATAATGAAAGATCCATCTTCTTGCTTGAGACTCAAGAACCAATCGTGTAAATTGTGTCGAATCTTTTCCAATACATCGTACTGTTTAAGTAAAACAAGAACTAAGATAGCTGCATAAGTAGAAGCTACATGGCCCAACTGACTCTTACCTCCAGAAATTCCTCCTTTGCCATTGTGAACTATCAAAGTTGTTATTTTTGCTGCTGCCAAACTCACGACTTCATCATCAAATTTATAACGAACAAGATAGCCGGCATTCAAAAGCCAGTATAGCATCCATGAATGATTTGGATCATATCCCGCAAACACAGAATTTAAAGGGGAAGTCAAAGACTCAGTGATATAGTTGACATGATTTTCTATTTCAAAATGCTTGTTATGGTGTTTTTTGCCCAGAAGAATTTCTTTATAGATCGACTTTATTAACCTTTCAGTCTTGTCTTGGTTAATTGTAGTTTCAGATTGATAAGCATCTTGAACAAGGGATGGCGCTAGAATCATAGTAGACAATTGATTGTAAATACTGGGAGCGTCAATATTCCAGAATTCTGTATCACGCCCAAGCATTTTTAGGATGTATTCCACTTTATCCATAATTTATTACCGTATTTGGACTCTTCAATGTATTGCGAAATTACCACAGGGTATTTTTATAAAAATCCACGTAACACTCCCAATTTGGTGATGTTGCACTAGCAAGAACTTTTGTAAATGGGATCTTCTGGTAATAGGTAACCAAGTTCATATCTTAGAAAATTTATGGCAAAGCTTTCAATACATCCAATTTGTGGTCTTCAACCATTGAGTGTACACGACCTTGGTTGATGGAGATTTGACTAGGAGACAAAAGCATTCATGATGGTGGACATTGTCATTATATTTGGCCAATAATTGCCTTATTGTATTCATCTATTTCAATTGTTGCTTTACGGGGGTTTTGTATTATATACCAAAATATGATTGGCAATGTGATTCTTGCGAAATTTACTATCCTATTTCAAATATCTTCATTATTCATTAATCATTATAATACATAATTTAATAAGTACTTCGTTATGGCTTCATAACAAACTATATACTGGTCAAAATTTTGACACATTGAAATTCTCTGCGTTCTCTGATATTGGATCGATTTATATACTAGATCCACATCACCGAAAACGTTAAACTTCTGTTCTTCATCAAAACCTTTATTACTTAAGCAGCCCTTCAAATTATCAATAATCAGGTCAATGGCTATGAAGCAACCAGTTCTACCACAACCAGCAGAACAATGAACCAAACATTGATTATCCAATTGTACGTCTCTAATCAAGTTATTCTTGAAAGTGATAAAATTAAGTAAAGTATCAATATTTGGCACACCAAAATCTGGCCAATTAACAAATTCCAAGTGGTAAACTGTAATTGTTTCTTGAGACGTGTCTCGGAAAGTTTTAGTTACATCAAGTTTCCTCAAGTTGAAAGAATCGTGATGTTTAATTTCGACATTTTTGATAGTGATATTACCTAAGGTCTGGTCTGTGAAATAGCTCAATTGTAGATCATTCTGAGCATTTAAACAAACTATAAGTCTCAATCCATTATTCCATATTAACTTCCAGAAGTCTCTAAAGGTAGACTGCAATGGGTTCTGGGTGGCAATGTACTTGAAATCAGATATTTTGGGGTATTGTATATAGTTCCCATTGAAGTAATCATCCAGTGGAGAACAATCAAAAAACTTATTGGGGCTGTTGCATATATATGGAGAGTGGGTCAACCTTACTCTTGAATGTTCATATGGCCAGATGTTGTTATATCTATTTTTAAAACCAAATTCAATACCTTCTGGAATTTTATAGTTAATGTCATCACAATGAGGACATGGGGTCGAAGGTGAGCAAAAATTTGAGTGATTTTCCAGGTCAAAATCATTTGTGATAGCCAAGTTCAACCTTACCTGTTCTATCTTCTCAATTTTATTAAACTTTATATTCAAATTTTTTATGATTTTTGAATTATCAAGCGTATTTCCGTTTCCGTCGGTAACAATGGAATTCAACCAGACCGGTAACTGATCATATTCGTGACCTTCAGGTAATGAGAACTTGTAATTATAGTTCTTGATGTCTTCACTATCGACAATAGACTTAGTATCCAACTTCGGAACACTCTTTTTCAACGATGATAGAAATTTATGATTTGAGGGGGTTGAAGAAGGTAATTGAAAGCCTGAAAGCACCGTGGGAGGTGCCATGGTGTAATTTAGATATGGCTTTTTGAAGGCATCTTTACAATCTTCCAGAGGACTATTGATTGGAGATTCCACTTCTACTAGATTAGAATTTCTGTCAATATTCTCAATACCCTCATAGAGATACCACAAATCAAAGTCTCTATTGTACGACGAGAATTTCAGAATGGTGTGGTATAAAGTATGACTCAACAGATCACTTGGATTTGAATCTATGAAAAGAATCTTTTCATTGTGAGTCAATAATCTCTCTGTCATGTCAGGAGGGACATTAAACGTTGTTAAAAAGTTAGGTAATTTATATGAAGCTCGTTTCAACAATGTTGATGGGATGCAAATGTTGATAGAATTTTTGATTTTGACTTGCCTAAAGTGATTGAATGACCGAACATCAATAATAATAGGGTCATGACTTTTGATAAACGTCTTTAACTCATCTTTATATACTTTATTTACCGGGAGATCCCGGTAATTGAACTTTGCGCTTGTCGGACTTTTCACCGATACCGGAGACTTCATCACTGGTGACTTAAACAGCGACGTTGATAAACTGAGAGACATGTCGGGTGATAAGTATGATGGGGTAATACTATTCGAATTGAATGGATTCGAGGCCCATGACAGTTGGGAAGAAGTGGGAGAAGCTTGTTGATAAGAATTGGGGCTAGCAAATGTGGGTATTTGAAGATTGGAGACGTTAATGGCCTGAGGTTTTTTGGTCTTCTTCTCTGTATTATAAATTGCTGACATGTAAATTATTTATATGTTTAGGAAAAACTATGACTTAAAAGCTGGAAGTTTGGTGAGCGGGAAGGAACAGTAATAGCGATTATAGAAATAAACGCAGGATCAGTGTAACAAGTGAAGTACTATGACAAGAATTTTTAACCGAGGAAGGATAGCTTCAAAACTAAACCTGTCGACGCTTGAACGGTTTTAAATGAAAACTTGAGGACATTTTTATAATTAAGTACTACAAATGCAAATGACGTCACAGAGGAACTAGTACTGCGGAAAACTTGGTTCTAGAAGTATCACCCAGTACGGCTAGTTAAAACTGCGAAAACGGGCTCAAAATTCCGGACAAGTGGCTGTCTATCAATCAAAATGGTAGGACTAGGGGTAACGATTGATAGGAAATGCACATAGAATATAATATGACAAATTCAGAATCAGTTCAAGCTTCAGAATGGGCAACTCTTTGGAAAGGAGGTGGTGTTCCGTTGGATAAGTGTTGGCTCATTAAAACTACTGCGACAAATAAAGAGTGTTGTTTCATATAGAAGATTACAAGTTTTAAAGGGTTTTGGGTTGACGAAAGGGTATCGGCAGTGGAACTCCAGGTCATTCACACCAAAAATTATGTAAGTAACCTTTTGTTGCGGTACCTGAACCTTTGGTCTTTGATGACATCAGCTTCGCGCGAATAAAGTGTTTCTATATATAGTCGTTCCGTACCCTTTATTTTGGCGTAGCGTAATATGTTTGAGTTCTATAACTTACCGTACATTCGTAAGTGATACCCAAGGTACCAAATAGTTAAGTCTTACTTATCACGTATTTGAACGGAGGCTATTACGTGTTTAATTAGCTTCCCGTACGTGCAATTACAAGTCGCTTATCGTATATAGTAGCACATCCTTTTCTCGAAACAATATACATATGCACATTAAGTCAGCTAATGAATACGTATATAGATTGCGAGATATCCATTTTGAACAAACGATAGGAATGAATTACGAACATGACTGCAAATGTGCGAACTTTTTAATCAAATTCACAACTCAATTTTTTTTCGAATGTTACGACGTCCTAGTTAGCAGAGTCTGATCTTGACATATTGCGATAGAACACCAAACAATATCGTCTGTTTAGAAGTTGAACTCAGGACTATAGCACGCATTGCAGTTCGGTTCTTGTAGCTGAAATGGCAGTTGATATATGGAGTAGGATACTATTCAGCAGGGGCCGTTACCAAATTCTATGATGTTTATCAGGTTTTCTTTTCTCAATAACCTTAAAGTTTAAATTATTAGTTTTATCATAAAACTTTGTAAACGAAGTACACTTATGTATCCTAGATTTTCATATTTAATTACTCTTAATTCAGTTACTTTTGGGTTAATTAATCATGACTTTTATTCTGATAATCTGATCAAGTTAAACGGGTTTAATTGGATCAAAAGGGTATGCTTTTTTTTTTGACAAACGTTCATTTTTTAATTTCATTCTTTCGTATTTTATTCCCATGCAAAAGTTTTACTCTTATGATTCGTTAAACCTCCAAAATACCTTGACAGAATCTAAAGTACGCATCAAACTAGTCCCAGAAGATTTCCCAGTGAAATCTTTTATGATTTTCATTCTCGTAGAACGAAGGATCGAGTTTCACGAATTATGAGTACTTCTTGACCCATTTTTCAGCAAAATCTTAAGGGATATCTCCAATTACCGTATTGTTCTTGATACTCCCGGCGTTATGAACGTTTACCAACGGAAAACCAGTGTTATAATCGCTCTCCTTCAACTAAGTCTTCTCTTTCTGCGTTAGATACAATCTAACTATCGATTTGACGGAGAATATTTGAAGTTCGGAAAAAAAAAATCTTAATCTCTATGTTAGCACCAAAAAAATAAAGTAATTAGAGGCAGCTTTGTCAATACAGAGTGAAAATCGTACTTCCTTGCGATAAACACTCATCCCTACAAGAACCCAAACATCACAATTTTTGATGTTTCTCAACGTTACGCCTAGTGTAAATTAAGCTTTCTTTTTGAACATATTTTAACTTCGCTTTTGTAATGCACTTTACATATGCATGGAAGCAGCATATGTGGGTGAAATTCCTTATGGGGTAAGACCTTGAAAGCTTAAAGCGGTTATTCAAGAGACGCCAGTCTCTTATATAAATTAACCTTATCCTGCCTCTACTCGATTGTAATATTGTAATATTGATTACTTTTCCATTTGTCAAAAACATGCTTTTTGTATTGGCCACTTCTAACTCGGCTTTCAAACCTTCAATGAATAAACCAAAAATAACTAATAAACTCAGATGCTTTAAGGAAATCTATCAAGAAAAAGCATCTAGAGCTAATGCAGCTGCACCAACTCCTACTACTGGCTGAGTAAGAGAATGAACAAAAGAACATATACAAATTTAATTCGTTTACATCAATAGACAGGTTTTACGGTTTCATAAATTTTTATAAATAACTACTCAGAAGGTGATTGTAACCTTTATTATTTGTAAACCCTACCTATGGACTGTTACTGTTTGAATGATCATACGAATCATTCAATAAGTCCGTGTTGGAAGGGTTCCATGCAGCAGAAGGCATAGTTAAGCCAGCTTCATTTTTACGATCTCTTTCAAAATCTCTCCATCTCTTCATAACAATTTGTGATGAATCAAACACACCCTCACTCTCACCATGAGCTCCTTTATCACCTCCTCCAATTTTTCTTGTTTCACCCCAGCTGAAATCATCAAATTTCCAGTAGGCATAAGAGGGTAAAACAAAATTCCATACTGGTAACGCAATTAAATAAATGAAAAAGTATCCAATGTATTGAATGGAAGAAACAGTGACAACAATTAATAACGCCGGTAAACCAAAAATCAATGCCAATAATACCAACGACATAACGGGGGTTGGTCTAGAGACAATAGCAACAACAATAACATAAATAGTAAAACAAAGAGCTGCTGGTAAAACTAATGTACCAACCAATTCAATGAAGATAACAAACTGCATGGAAAAACAGAATGTGCCGCACAAATCTTTAACCAATACCAATTCCATCAAATTATGAACAGTAGAATTAATCCAACGTCTTCTTTGAGATAATAAGACCTTGAATTTATCTGGCACAACAGTTCTACAGACCGCTTTAGGTACAAATACTTGCTTTCTCTTAGGGAATGTTCTCAACATCAATGACGATAAGTAACGATCTTCACCTAATAATAACAAGTTCTTCTTGTGCAAAGTGTCGATAACATTATCAGAGTATCTTTCCACGATATCAGGGTTAGACAAAATAGGAACCCAATAACCGTCAGATCCTTTAGGAGTCTTAATTCTATACATACAGAAACAACCCGGTAAACAAGTAACACCACCAAAAACACTTTCGAAAGCTTTAGCTTGATGGTGGGAAATGTAGTATTCGAACACTTGAATTAAGGTAACCCAACTTTGGTTTTTATTTGCAATCTTCGTTTCTCCACACATTCCCATAATCATTGGATCCTTTACCATTTCAGCAACCATGTGAGTCAATGAGTGATGATGAACCTTAGTATCAGCATCCACCATAAGTAGAACTTCGTAATATTCGGCCATTAACCCTGTGATCTGCCATACGGTTTGTAACATTTGAAATTCTAAGCCTGTCATTCTTTCATCAAACATAACTTTTTGTAAGAAAGACATCAAAATGATTTGAGAGTCTCTCTTACCTCTGTTACCTGGTTTTGGCAAATTTGCCTCTTCAGGAGTACCACATTTCAGAATACAAATGATTGGGACTCTCTGCTGGTTTTCTGGAGGAACAGTTGAGTCATCGTACTTATAGAATCCACCATAGACCTTAGCCATGTTATGACGCTTAGAACCTTTAGCAACGGCAACATAGGAGTAAGGCTTGACATTTTCTGGATCGATGACAAAATCAGTCATCATACTTAATGCAATTTCAGGAGTCGTTAAATCATTACCAGAACCTTTAACCAAACCATCACAGATGATCACAATCAATTTATGGGAATTTGGGAATGAAGTAGTGGCTAAAGAATCCAATGTCACTCTCAAACCTTCTTGATCTTCAGAATAACAGGTGACCAAGGTCATAGTATGGGCCAAAGGAAAGCCGAATGGCTGGTATTCAACTGGTGGCTGAGGAACAACATCTGGGTGAATAATATCAGGAGACAAGCCTTGCATTCCATTCACTTCTTCGATATCAAATGGATTAACAACAGATTGTCTATTCAACATATCTGAAGACGAGTTGAAAGTTTCGTTTAAGAACATTGTTGAAGCTCTCTTAGAGCCATTTCTACGTTGGTTGTTCTTATTACCCAATAAGTGATTCTGTGTACCCATAGTAGTGTACTTGAAGTTCTTTGATAACTTATCACTGTTGGCATAAAATTGAGATAATTCAGTAGGAGCTAAAGACAATCTCTTATTGAAGACAGATTGTCTATTAGTTTTGTAGTCCGCTCTTGTCTTTTGAGGAACAACAGGTAAATTATCATCACCACCATAGTCTACCCAATTATCTAAATCCTTACTCATTTCATTGATACTTTTGTTGTTATCCAAGTTGGTTGCACCTTGATGAATAGACATAAACCACTTGAAATAACAGGCCATTAAGAACTTAGCAAACACAACAGATAAAATGAAAACCAAAGAAACAATCAAAACAACTTGGGAAGCTAGACAACCAATAGTATCAGAGTCGATGGTACCCACTTTAATGATCTCAGTCAAGCACCTGGCAGCGTGTCTTTCATCACTGTTCGAAAGAACAAGTGAAATGTCATGTCCGTGGTATGCTTCTTCATCTCTCAATTTATTGAACAAATCTGGATATTCCAAATCATTAGTCTGGATCCAATTGATTAAATCCAAATCCAATACATTACCAGAATAGACGACCAAATTTCTTGAGCTGTTTCTGATATCATCCCACGTGAAATATACATCACCACCAACCTTCAAGTTGTAGTAGGCATTTCTAGCGTCCTTACTGGTGTGACAAGCCCAACCATTATAAAATTCCGTAGTGAAGTTAGGCGTGGATGAACCATCCTGATTTAATAATTTACAAGGCATGTACCAGGCTACTTCTCCATCGTCATTCTTTGGAATAGTACAGTTGTCTCTTGGTTTGATTAAGTTCTTACAGTTACCGTTAACATTCTGAAATAAGAAAGTGGCATCCATCCCACCGGCGTTAACAGGAGGATACAAAACATTAGTACCTGCGGTAACACCAGCAACACCTGGATGTTGAGACTTTGTTAAATCAAAAGATCTACCATTGATGATCAAACTACCAGTACTAACTTCATTGATTCTAGTTTTGATTTGTTGTGTAGAACAAACAGTTTTTGTAAAACCAAAGGTTAAATAAGCAACCAATGCTGCAATATACAAGATACACGTAATCAATCCGATTTTTTCTCTCCAAGCAAACTGTCTATCTTTAGTTTTCAAACCAAAAAGACTCAACAAAGCACCAGGAGCCCAAAATGTGACCACATAACAATAGATCTTCCAGAAATAAATATTGTTTTCTTTGTTATTAGTTTGTTGAGGTAACAGCCTTCTCTTTATAGAATTTTTTTTTATCACGTTATTTTTTTGAGGAGAATAAGAACCAACCTCATCATTTAATCCAAACACTTCTCTACCCTTTTTAGGGGATGGAGTATTAGATTTAGTCTCATCTTGGAAATCCATTAATGGAATATCTTCTGGGTCATTGCCATGAGGTTGAGATCCTACTGTTCTATAAGTATGATGGCTATTTCTTGGACTATATGAAGTATCAGTGTTTGAAACTTGCGGGTCTAGACCAGTAGAAGACGGCTGAATTCTGAGATGATCAGCTTGTTGGTTAGCTACTTGAGTATAGTGATAATGGGGGTGACTTGGATCTAACCGTTGCCTTTCTGGTCTAACCAAACTTTTTTTCCTTCCCAATTCACCGGACTCGGGATCAAACTCTTGGTAGTTTCGAGATCCTTGACTGTTTCTGTACGACATGGAAATGGAAGTGTATGTGAAACTAAACGGAACGAGTTGACTAGGATCAGATTATTAAAGTGTCACGATTAAAGTTTGAGAATTCGAATATTGATGATGTATAGTTAAACGAGTGGTTCGTATTGGTATCACCAGAAACAAAACAATCAGTTAACAATCTAAATTTTTGATATGCTAATTTGATGCTTGTGGTAAAATTAGAATATTTGAAATCTGAAATCAAAATAAACTAGAAAAATTCTTCTGGTCTACACACGCCAGGCAATGTTTAATTGTCTCCTTTTAGGGGCGCGTAGGGCCATCCTGTGTTTGAGACATAAAATATGAACAAGGGGAGAATTCGAAGAAAATGGAAATGAGAAAAGAAAGAAAGTATTACGAGCGACCAGAATATAAGAGAGCGGAACTGATGTCTTTCAGAGCGTATTATGTGAGACGGATATTCAAATTCATCGTTCGATGTATGGATCTGGTGCGAGACCAGACTACGCGTAAATTAAAATATTAAAAAGCCTGTGTATGCCGCAGAATATCTAATTTTCTCTCAACTCTCTACTACACAAAATTGCATGATTAACCGGCCAAAACATCTAGCACTTTTATTAGTTATGTAAAATGCTATGTAAAATGCTATTTACTGCGCGCTATAGTGTGCTTGCTTTCAGTCTACTTGATTGAGCTTAAGTAAAATACGTTGCACTAATTCTCCTATATCTCTGAGGTTACGCGTAGAAGGTGTGAGCCTTATTAGCAACTGTCCTAAACTCCTGATCTGGGAGCTGGCTTCGTGCGTAGCAAGATATGCGTTCAAACCCTTTAAAAGAAAGAATAACTCATCTGTTTGTAAACGAGAAATTGGCTGTTTGTATACTATTTGCATCTCTTCAATCAATTTGCGTAACGAAAACGCAGTACGTGCTACAAAAAAATTCACACTAGGTTCGAATCTCGAGTCATCAAATCCCATAAGCTTGATAAGCTCCTTGAGACATACTAACCTGATCCCATTTTGACCATACGTCTGTGCAGGTTTGGTGCTACCAAATGAATTATCAAAATTGTAATGAGTGAGATTCTTGATAACAGAATCGATCGATTTATCCTCAATCAACTCGACTTCAACATCAGATTTTTCGTAAAGATAAGACGTGTTATAAACTTGCTCCAAGAATTGAGATATAATTTCTGGATCTTTCATATGCGGCAAAATGAGTTTTGTTACCTGGAAATATTGGTCGGTATCAATTTCTTCATGATCTTTATGCTTCGTTTTGAAGCAAATTTTGATGGATCTGAGAAACGCCTCCCAGATTTCTGTGTCCAAGTTGCCATCGAGTTTAACAAGAATTTCCGCAGTTTCAATAAAAATCTTGTTACTTTCAATCCACAAAGGCTTTGCCTGATTGTTACCAACAGACTTATTCTCGATAAGATCTAAGAGTGACTTGAGTAATTTGAGCATAGTTCCATCTTTAACTAACCTACTATAATCGTTTATCTTTTTAAGTAGATCCTGTATCAAATCGAACGATAAATTACTAACACTTGTGAAAGTAGGTAACTTATATTTCGACTTCAAGTTCGAATTATTCAATTTGCTTTCAATCTTTTCTCTGACTTTGAATTGATAAACCAAAAGATTACTCAATTCTCTTGTCAAAATAGCATTGATTGCGTCGTCATCGGACTCAATCAATTTTATGTTTTCGAACACTTTAGATTGCAATAGTGTAGGTTGCTTATCATCTAGTCTGTTGAGAATGATCGGATACCTCAAGCACTTGGTTAAAAAGTTTAGGATTTTTTGAATTGTTGCTACATCTTGTTTAGACCGAAACTTAGGATATAACAACGGGAAGTTATTCAAAAGATTGACTAAACATTCAATATATTGATCAGGGTCAACAAAGTCGTATTCAATATCAAAATTGATCCAAAATTCGAAGAAATTCTTGTGTGTCTCATCATCATTAGTATCAATTCTTAGAAAATCATTAACTTTTCTCAAAATCACGATATTGACCCCAATATGGTTCAAGTTTATCAAACTTCGACAGTATTCAATCAACATCAGCCAGAATTCTGTCGTGAATTTATCGTCAAACTTGCCATAAACTGAACTCATACCATCCAACTTCAAAACAGCTGTTTCCTTCAACTCTTTGATAGCTAACTCTCGAACAACAAAAATCTTTGAAAAAATGATATTGAAAACCAATTTCCAATCGTTGACATCGAACAAAGTCCCGTGAATGTCCACAATCTCAAAAAACGTTTGTAAGGAGCCATCTCTAACTTGGGCTCTTTCATCACCTGATATTTGAACCAAGTTTAAAAGTAAATAGATATCTAAAATTTTGAAAAAGACTGCGTCTTCATCTCCAGAATGAGATTCAATGTATTTGATAAGATCTTGTTCACTGAAATCAGATGTCATTATCTTACGGTCCGGTTGACCACTTTTTGTTAATCGGTTTTTTATGGTATCACTGATTAGCCAAAAATAACTAATAGAGCTGAAAGAAATATTCAAGTCATTGGTTTGCAGGCAGAAACTGAATAAAGTATCAATAAGCACTTTGAATTTGGTAATAGGTAATATCACGATGAACTCGTTCAAAATCAACTTTAAGGAATTAAAAGACGAAACAAGTAGTAGACTGAACTTTTCGTTCAAGTTGTCATTAACGGTGTCACATAGCTCATCACGTTTGAACTCGAATGGGTTGTTGATTATTTGGAAAATTATACTCCATGACTTTTCAGTAGTCAAATTCTTATTATAGTTCTCTATTAGCTCATTCAAAGTACCTAAAATTGCCAAGTGGATTTCGATTTTATTATTTATGAGAAGCAACTCATCAGATTTTTCCTTCTTCAATTCGCTAACTAATTTATTCAAGCCCCCAAGTGTGATTTCATTGATCTTGTTGAAAACATCAGAATCATCGATCTTGGTACTTTCGATCGTCAAATTCTTAATAATATCATTGAATTTGTCAACAATATAAGCTTTGAAGTTAAAGTTAATCCCTTTCTGTTTGGTAATTCCAAATTTGATGAACAACAGACTGACAAGGTTGAAGTTCTCTTCATGACTAATCAAAAACTTGATGGGATTGATTTTACTAATATTGTATATCTCATTAATGAAGAACACTTTATTGTAGGGGCACATTACAAGTTCCTTATAGTTTTTCTCGACTTCAACAGATTCTTTAAATTGCAGTTCGAATAATTCTACTAAGGAATCAACTAAATGTTTGTAACTTTCGGTAGGGTAATCATTGATACTATCGTAAAATTTATCCATGGAATTTGCGATACTGGCCATCTCCTGTTGACTACACTTTGTATAAGACCCCTCTTCTGGCTTACTCCATGTACTGAACTCGTTGGGACCGTGAACAAAGAAATCACACCATTGAAAAGTGATCCAGATTATTCCCCAAGATTCGTTCAATGTAGACCCTAAAGATATAGCTAAATTAACAAGGGCCCTGAAACATGTGATGTGTCTTGAATTAAAGTTCACAATAAGGGTTGGAGGCGACTCATTCGAGTTTTTCTTTTCAACATGAGGTTCACTGCTAGTCAATGACTCGACAATTGATTCACCGAGCGCAAAAAGATTATTTCCTCTTTCTTGTATCGCCAGACTCTTTTCGCTATGTTGACCCGGAATTTTTAGCTCTTGTTTTATTATAGATTCAGCCAATATAGTGAGTAAACCATCTCTGAGGTCATTCAAACCCAATAAGCCTGCCGTATGCGTATACTTTTGCAAAGATCTGATCAATCGGTGGAAGTGATCACTGTCCATCAAGGAATGGATGAAATACCGAAGCAATAAAGAAATGTTTGGATAAGTCAAAGAAATAATATTGTTTATAAATTCTATGTCATCTTCCAATCTGGCAGACCCTTCTTCGTTGGATAAGGATTGCACAAACTTGGCGATGCCATCAGTAAAACCGAGAAGAATATTAAACACCAAGCTAATGGCATAACTTGGGGGAATAGTTGCAGGAGTTTCAAATTTATCCAAAGAATCCAAAATGGATATCTTTAATGTCAGGTTCTGCTTCAGAAGGTGCTCTGTGGAATGAGGATGAGGAATACTTATAGTGCTTTGAAGGAGAAAGGGATGATACTGTAAATAAGCCGAAAGGATAGATAGCAATTCTTGAATAACGTTCTTCTTCTTGGAGTCTTGGTCGTATAGTTCAAAGATAGATTTGATTGTACTGAAATTTGAAAATAGCGTTTTAAATACCTCCAATACTGCCAACTTCTCCCATTCAGAGCTATCGTTATTCAATAGAATATGATTCAAGATACTGAGAACAATTTCTCCCTCTATCACCAAGTTATTCAACTGAGAGCTCAATAAGACCTGTATGATTCTCATGGTTCTGATTACCAAAGGGAAATTATCACTATTATTATTTAGGAGTCTGAGTAAAGAAGGAATCAATTTAATCCTCAAAAGATAAGATAGCTCCATATGGCAGTTGAACAATTGCTTATCACTAGATATTATGCCTTCGATTACTTCCAATACTGAACCCAACTTTATGTTTGTCAAGTCTTCAAAATATTCGGGTTTGTCATTGTCCACAAGCTTACACAAATCTTGAAAGATGAGAAATCCTTCATAAGACAATTCATCGACATATATTTCCTTATTGTTATCGATATGGACTACTTTGGTCAAAGTATTTCGGTCCATATCCACTGGTATCAAATCGAATACACTAGTGAATAGCTGTTGCAAAGTCGCAGAAGCTGTGTTTATTACGACAGTAGACTTATTGTTAGACGTCAAACTTGAGCAAATACCCAACAAGCTCAATAACAATTCGCCCCTTATAAACTGGCTGTAGTTCTGCAATAGACCAGGTAAACACTGGAGGATTCTTAATTGGATATCTATAGCTAAATGTGTAGCCTCAAGTAAAGCTTTCAACAACTCCTTAAAATCCTTGGGCTCGACGGCCTGAGAGACTATCAACTTGTGCACAGCCGGTACACCCAAATTAGCGAACTTGGCATTACCAGTCTTACAGGAGATCAAGAACGGTGATAATACTTTCGACTTGTCTTCAGATGATAAGCTGCTAACTAACTGGTTTGGCGGCAATTTAGAAATTGCAGCCAATGCTGACTCACACGCCAGACGTACCTCCGCATTGCGTCTCTTGGACTCGGTCAACAAGCTCGAGAGATCAGCTGATACGTGGTGAACAGTTGTCATATTCTTCAATTGTAAATGAAAAGTATTGAGATTCGCGAATACTTAACATCCTTCGCGTGCTCCAAATCTACGCGTTAAGATTCAAACTCATAAGCTTATAGGTAGTTTCCAATAAGGGACACATGTTGATGAGGTGCATATGGTACCACAAATAAAGAATGGTTCAAAATTTCCGGAAAAACCTGGAAAAAAACGAAAACCGGTCACGAAATACTAGGCTACTCCGAAAATCGAATGTTTATAATCGCCTGCTCGGAAAAACAGCACCATTTTAAAGTGGAATGATTATACTCGTTGAGGATAATATCGGTTTATCCTATACTTCTATTTTATGCAGCTGGTATATGTGCAGGTATCTTCTGTTATGTTCCGCCCTTTGACAGTTACCGGCTTTTGTGGGCCGTTGGATCCTGATTCAACGGGCATCAAAAGTGGCTACAGCGCTTTTCCTGCAAGTTAGACTTCGGATTGCATGGGAGCGTAAATGGGCCATTTTCTGGAATAGTGTAGACTTCCATACATCTGAGAATGTAGAAGTATATTTAGAGATTCTGAGTAGTGTCCAAGTTCTTCAGTTACAGCTTTTCATCTGTGGCGTTTTATTTCCTGTAGATAAATATATTTGTATATTTCGTTCATTCTATAAAACATGTCACATTAGACCCCAACACCAAGGGGAAATTCGTCTATATTATCGTTCATAAAGAGAGACTCAAACCAGATTGGACTTTTGCAAGCTGTGTTCTTAAACTGTCATTTTCAAGCGTTATTTTCAATTGACCCTGCTGCAAAAATTGGATATATTCAATAGCCTTATCCAAGATCAAGGACTTGTTAAGTTTTCTGTTTTTATCCGAACCGTCAACCAAAAGGTTGGTATTAGTCTTGAATCCTGTTTCTTCTGATGCAACAGAAGGGATAAGTTTTTGTAAGCTCTCGATTTTTGTATTAATATTTGTTCTGTATTTCTTCTCAATTATATTATGAGCAGCTTTTTGACTTTGAGTAAGTTTCTTCCTTGGTGCTCTCTTTTTATTCTTCTTTGTCTTTAATTGAACAGCATCTCCCAATTGATCTGGTACATAACAAGGGGATGAAGAATTTGAAGAAGAATTTGACTTCCCTGAGTTATCAGACTGTTCAAAAATGAGTCCAGTGCTTTTCAAAAGTCTTTCATTGACAGTGTCTAAATTCATTTTCATACCATCCCACAGATCGACCGGCGAATTGGTTGGATTAGTTGATACATAGGAAGAAACATTATTTGAAAAAAAATGATCCAATTGATTGTTATCAAACATAGAGTACTGTGGTATCTCTGTATCTGAGCAGTCCTCTGATTTGATAAAGGCCATCCAATCCTCACTTTCAGGAGGGGACAATGGTTGAAATTTTAAGCTATTCATCTTGTAGTTATTATGGTTGTTAATTGACAATTGACAATTTGCAAGGAGAATGGGGGTATTTATATATCCGGGGTCCTATTTAATTAGTAAAAAAAAAATATAGAAAATATCAATAGATTGGCCGGTTCTGCAATATCCGATCTCTCGGTGGTAATTAATCACCTTATTCATCCGAAAAAGGTCATGGAATTCGATATATAGCGGAAAAACTTGCATTTTGTGAGGTTACGAGCACATAACAATGGATTATCACCTGGTCCCAACAGTAGATCTTCGTATACACAGTCTACGCACTAATTATACGTCTAGACAAAAAACCACGCAGGATGCTTGCATACAGTATAAGCGGTTTAATAAAGAGTAATTGTTATTTTCACCCCTAACTTTTTGAAGAGACATGAATGTGGGGGCTTGAATGAATACAAAAGCGTTCCATTTGGGGAAGGGAAGTTAGGGAATGAGAGAAGTAACGAAAGGCGTGAAGATTCTTCGATTGTAACCGTTAAAAGCATAGGCGGTGGAAATTTATTCACACTATTTAGTTGCCTGTATTGAGTTCTTGGATAAAACTTTAAACATGATGTTGCATTCCTTCCATAATCCTTTATTTCCTATATACGTGCCCGATTGGTACCTCCAAAGCCAACACAGAACGCGGAGTTGAACTTATAGTTTTAAAAAGCTTGCTCATCTACCTACCTATAACTTAACTCCGCTATACTAATTCTCTCATAATACAAGTTGACAGTTGTTAAGTGAGGGCTACTAGTACAGATTAAAATTAATGTTTTTGAGTTACATGTTATTTACTCAGTTGTTCGGGAGTTTTCCACTTTTGAAGCTAAACTCAGAGTCCAGATCAGACACACCGATCCTTTGATTTAGTAAAAACGTGAGAGATGCATCCTGAATTTCGCTCCCACGCACGAGCCGACCCACACTCCTTATTTATTGGCGCACTCAAATAGCTATTAAAAAGGTCAACAATTGTATATACACGCCCATATCCTTCGACTAACTTTTCCTAACCAAAAGAGAACTCTAAAACTGCGCTGTAACTAATTCAACAACAGCAAAAGACCCCGAAACGCATACGATTGATTCGTCAAAATAATCCATCGGCTCCTTTATATGTCTTGCTAATTTTTACTTTTTGCAGCTTATCTAGTCACTCTGCTCCATCGTGTTCACACACGCCCGCTTGTCGCGAATGATTTGGAATTTTTCCAAAATTTGACTCTCAAGCGTAAAGCTATGGACAGATATAGTGGTAAGATAGACACGCCCAACAAAATACGACTCTTAATTGCTGGGACGGTCATAAGTATCATCTTCCTAGTGAAGCTCTTCGTCATAAATGGTACCGGATTGTATCAACCTGATTTTTCTTCGGTTGATGATTCAGTTCAATTTTTTGATTTGGCCCATTATGAAGGAAGTAAAGATGGTTGGCAGAAGCAAGAAAGGGTTCTTTTTTGCGTGCCTTTAAGAGATGCTTCAGCCCATTTACCGATGTTTTTTGGTCATATGAAGAATCTAACATATCCTCATAACTTCATTGATTTGGCATTTTTGGTGAGTGATAGCAGTGATAATACTTTGGGAAATTTGAAAAAACATTTAAATGAAATCCAAAACCATCCAGATTCAAACATGAGGTTTGGTGAAATCGAAATCTTTGAAAAAGATTTCGGTCAAATCATTGGTCAATCTTTTAGTGATAGACATGGATTCGCTGCTCAAGGACCTAGAAGAAAGTTAATGGCTAGAGCAAGAAACTGGCTTTGGTCTGTGGCTATTAAACCATACCATTCGCATGTATATTGGCGTGATGCTGATGTGGAAACAGTTCCTGCAACGATTTTGGAAGATTTGATGCATCATGATAAGGATGTTATAGTACCAAACGTTTGGAGACCTTTACCAGATTGGTTAGGTAACCAACAACCATATGATTTGAACTCGTGGCAAGAATCTGATGGAGGATTACTGTTGGCAGATACTTTGGATGAAGACGCATGTATCGTTGAAGGGTATGTAGAATATCAAACCTGGAGACCCCATTTGGCATATTTAAGAGATCCTTATGGAGATCCAGAAGTAGAGATGGAACTCGACGGGATTGGAGGTGTTTCTATTTTGACCAAGGCAAAAGTCTTCCGTACTGGATCTCATTTCCCAGCATTTTCATTTGAGAAGCATGCAGAAACTGAAGCTTTTGGAAAATTATCTAAGAGAATGGGGTATAATGTTTATGGATTACCTCATTACGTCATATGGCATATTTATGAACCATCTTCTGATGACTTGAAACACATGGAATGGATGGCTCTAGAAGAAGTCAGACAAAAGGAAGAGGCTAAGATCAAGGCTGTTTACGACAAAGTCTGGGATAAAGCATTTGAAGATGTCCAAGCGGACTGGAAAAAGGAGAGAAATGATTACTTAAAGAATACTGATTTATCCAAGTTTAGAAAGATTTTCGTAGATTGGAGCGGAGCTGAAGAAATTGGACTCAAAGAAGCTAAAGATGATAAACAGTTGGCAGACTTCGACCCAATGTAGTATAGACTATTAGCTAGAAACGATAGAATAGACGAATTAGAATAAGAGAAGTAAAATGTTTTCTTTAAAGATAAAGTGTACTTTTTAAAATACTAATTACTACAACGCTATTAATATTCCAATGGTTACGGAGTAAATTCTTCGTCGCTAGGCCTATCTTTGTAAATATAGAATTGAAAGAAAATAATACTGTCCTCAAAAATGGTACCCAAGGATCCTAATAGCCAACTCAAGTTCAACACAACGTAGTTCCAGTCGTTTCTGTATAACAAAATTTGGCCAGCATAAGTCAAGTTCCCCAAGGTTGAGAACAAGAAGAACAAAAGACTTAATCCATGGACGGATTTACGCTGGTAATTTTGGATGATCTGTGGAATACGGGCCCCCAAGTACAAAATTGCTGATAAGTAACCAATTATTTGAGGCCCTAAAGTTATACCTTCGTCACCGCTGTTATCACCAGTTTCATTATTGTCAGATAAAAAGTATCCTCCAACACCGCATGCGATAACAAAAGCTACCGGTAAGACGTACTTGACGAACAAACTGTGATAGGAAGGCTCAATAGCAATATCTGTTAAAGCACTAGAGCTTCTTCTGTGCTGAATTAATGGAGCGGACTCTTCCAGTTCAGTAGAACGTTTTGCATTCAAATGAGTATAATAGATGTATGAGGTGATCATGAGGAAATCAGCAATACAGAACCATACGGCTAAAGATACCACCTGTGGGAGTAATTGGGCCCATATAGCACCAACTAAATTGAAGACGTCCCCCAAAAACCAAATGGTGATAAAGCCAATGGCTATACCATCGGCCGACTTTAGTCTCCATTGTTCGATTAACTGGGGCATTAAGAGTACGATCCAGCAGGCAAGGGATGTTGACCCCATGATCCCCGAGAGCGATCCTCTGAGCAGACTGGCAGGACCTGATGTTAAGTGAAATAGTTGTTCCATAAGGGAGAATTCGAGATGCGACCGAAAGGAAATAGATGGGGTGGTACATGCACGAAGAGTATTGGTAATTGATGAAGGAGAGATATGGGTTGCTGATAAGAGGTAGGGGGTAGGGGGGTCTGGAAGTTTAAGATATTACTTTATTAGTCTTTTATAATGCTATAGACTTTCATTTAGTTCCAAATGTTTGTTTGCATTCTACCACTACAACATTGCAGCTAATTTGCAACCTCATTTTTCATTATAACTTTTGCAGCTTCAGCATCGCGATAATGGCACCAAAGGTTAAGATAAACGGGAAACACATTAGACACAGCGCTAATGTCAACGTGGCTCTGATGGTAGAAAGGGAGACTGTATTTCTTGTTAAATCCAATACTCCGTTTGTTTCTGCATTGAAACGTGTACGAAAAATGCTCGACAAGTTCAATAAATCCATTACCACCTCTAGAAAGTACCAAGGAGGAGATTATAAGTCTGTGAAGTATATAAGCATCAAGGGAATGGGAACGACGATAGAGAAAACGCTAGGGCTCGGTAACAAACTTCAAAATGAGCTCAACTATAAAGTGGATATCCTTACTGGGAGCGTGGAAGTTTTAGATGAATTTGTCCCGTTTGAGGAGGAGAGTACCGAGGGTATAGATGAGCCTGTGTACCAGAAGCGGATGGTGAGCTATGTGGAATTGCGTGTGTGGTTGAAAAGAGTCTAGATAGTCAATAAGAGATGTGTATATATAATGCATCTATTAGTAGCCGGTTTTGATTGTATGTAAGTCTCTATATTCTGTGATTTGAACATCAGTTCATGGGTGTTACTTGAGTCAGGTATCATGTAGACACTATAAATTCAGCTTTAAAGTAAAGTTGAATAACTTCGTGGATGAATGGGTGATTGAGTGAGTAATTGAGTTTTAACTCTTTATATGGCCACCATCAGTGATGGTTCGTACTCTCATTTCACCTCGTATCAGATAATATTTTTTCACACCTGTTTTTGATATACAAAAGATCCAATATATGTCTCTCCACTCTAGAACTCTTCTTAACCTTCTTATTCAACTCTTCTCTTGGCGCAATTTGATCGTAATCCACCTCGAATATCAACTCAGCTTGTGCGATGAGCTCTAAGCACTTACTATAATTTCTTTCGTAATACGCCTTTTCACACGCATGTAAAATCATAACCCTATCAGTCTTTTTATCCTTATCAAATTCATCCTTACACATGGCTTTATAGAGCCAGTCATCGGTATTTATAGATGGTCCCGCAGTATGGAATTCATTTCGCTGTAGCTGAAACTCTTCCTCACTTTGTGGTTTCCTCAGCTTCTTCTTTTTAGATACCTCTCCGGCAAGTGCCGACTCTGTGCTTGCCATACTCTTATTTATCAGATCCTCAATTTTTAAATCTTTGGTATGCTGTATAATTTCCTCTGGCATTTTTATTTTTGGTTACTTCTCACTAAACATTTTACGCGGACTTATCAGATCTTCAATATGACAGTTTCTTCAACGGTTAGTTCCTTGAAAATTGATACCAAAGAACAGGTTAAAGACCTTTTAGAAAAATACGACAACTTTCTATTTGACTGTGATGGGGTAGTTTGGCTCGATGAGCTTCTCATTCCGGGAATGAAAGAAACCATCAGTTTACTAAAAAAGCATAGCAAAAGAATGGCCTTTGTCACCAACAATTCCTCGAAATCAAGGAACGAATATGTAGAGAAGTTTAAGCGTTTGGGGATTGAAGGTATCAGCAAAGATTTGATATACCCCACTTGCTATTCAGCTGCATTGACTCTTAAAGATAGTTTAAAGATCCCTGAAAGATCAAAAGTCTGGGTATTAGGAGACTATGGGATCGAGGAAGAACTTCGCCAACAGGGGTACATTCCAGTGGGAGGATCCGACCCAGCATTGGATGCTGAGTTTGACTTTGAAGACTCATTGCTTCATATAGACCCCGACGTTAAAGCAGTCGTGGTTGGTAGTACGAGGAGGCTTAATTACTTGAGAATATCTTCTACGTTGCAGTATCTTCTACATGAAAAGAAAAGTCTCCCCTTCATTGGTACGAACATCGACAGGTCATACCCTGGGCACAGCGGTAGAACATTTCCTGCAGGTGGTAGCGTAGTGAACTTGATGGAGTATACTGCTGATAGAGACTGTATGAATGTGGGGAAACCCAGCCCGTTATTTCTTGATATAGTATTGAAGCATCAAGGTTTCATAAGAGAGAAGACTGTGATGGTTGGAGACACTCTTTATACTGATATTAAGTTTGGAAACGATGGTCAACTAGGGGGATCTCAAGGTGGATCTATATTGGTATTGAGTGGAGGTACGAAAGAGCACGATTTAGAAAGCTTTCATGAGTTTGAAGAATCCCTCAAGCCCTCATTCATAATTGAATCATTCGGTCATGTTGCTGGCCATCTCTCAGATTAGTATTAGTATAATGTGTGAATATATGAGTACTATTAAATGCTTCCGCGGCAGAACAAGGCGATTCGCAGTAGACTAACACCACCAGTAGCTAATACAAATCCGCGATAACTAAATAATCCTGGATCAAGATTACTTCTCCATGCTTAACTTCACTGGCCAAACTAAGAAAAGGCAGGTTAATCTAGGTGATAGAAGACTCCCAAAATCTACGGGTCCAAGAAACTACCTACAAAAAACGAAACTTCAGCGGCAATTTAGAGAGGAAGAAAGAGCTAAAGAAAGGGCTGCCAAAATTATTCATAAAAATGTAGCTCTCTTCATTGATAACAGAAAGGCTGCATCTGCTATCTATCCCACTTGGATCGTTCAAGCATGCAGGAATCAAGCAGACTTCAATGTTTGGGTGGTAGAATTCACTCGAATGGCTAGCTGGTTATTACCATTTTCTCACGTTGATAAGGCATATGACACATTGAGTGTATTACTAAGCCATCTAAAACGATGGAAGGTTCCTTCATGTTTGACAAATAATGTCATTAGAAGAGCACTAGCGATATTGAAAGTTAAAAAAAATACTATTCTAGTGGAACCAACGGTTTCTTGCATCGGAGTGATACTTGAAGGAGCAAGCAAAGTAGTGGTACCAGGGTTTATCGATGACTTGCTAGAGTTTGTTGATGCAGATCGTGAAGGTATTATAAATCTCATTACGAGGGTGAATGTGAGTGACTCGTATGTTTCTTACTTGAATTTTGTTGGTGAAATGGGTAAGAGTTTAGATATCTCATATCTTCCAGGCTTACAATCAATTCTTTGTGGAAGAGAGGCGGTGGAATCGATTTCCAAGTTGAGTAAGCAGCTGAAAATGTGTTTGCTTCTGGTATTTTTAGATTTGCATGAAGAAAATACCTGGAATTATGAAAGCTTTCGAGCTCTTGCCAATATTCTTCAAACTATCGCTTTCAAAGTTTACTCTATCGAGGAATACGAATCACTTGAAGATGAAAGGGACAAAGACGAAGGATTCGCTGAGACAACTAAAGAAGTTAGTGTACAAGATGATGTTTTCCAACAGTTAAGTGTACTTTACACTCCGAATTTTATTCACTCCATGGTCGAGTTGGCCTCAAGTCCCGACAATGAAGCCACTGACCTTGGCCTTGAAGTAATTTCTAGTCTTTTGTATTTGTTGCCATCTCATAAAGCAAGACTTTGTATGGTCATGACTATCATGCCGGGTTCATACCAATGGCTTTTCCAGAGAGTGATCCAACACCCCATATATACTGGTATTTCCAATGAGAAAATCATTAAAACAATGAATATCAATCGATTTCACGAAAATTGTTCACAACAAGATGTAGATTTATTCTGGAAATCAGTCTACACATTTGATGAGTTATACTCCTACTGGCTTATTGTTTCTAACGACTTTGAGAGTTTTAGTGGAGACCGTATTCCCATTGATGAAATTACCAAATATACTGTATTTTTGAAAAACCTTTGTGTGATGATGATTATGAGTTCGGAAGCATTTAAAAAGAACTTTTTTTTTCACGATTTTGATAAGCTTAAGGACAGCTCAATTATGTTATTGAACCAAATCTACCTCAAGAATTTGAGATTAAAGTTCGTTGTAAAAGATTTTTGGATCGTTAATTCCATCTCATTTAATATCAGTCTGGTTTTGAAAATTCTTGTGGAATTGAGCAGAGGAGATATAGATTCTGATGAAGAAGAGTTTGTTCCAAAGAATAAGATTACTCTTGAACATTCGGCTATTCTCGAGATTTTGAAGAAACTTCCTTTTTTCATCGATTTCAAATCAAGAGTTAAGATTTTTCAGGCTTTTATTCAAGCGGATAAGCAGTCTACTGGAACCCTGTTCGGGTTTGGATACCATACGAGACAAGAAGTCCATATTAGGAGAGCCGACGCTTTGGAGGATGCTTTCAAAACACTTGGAGATTCAAATACCTCTTTGAAAGACCGTTTAGCAGTCACATTTTACAACGAGTATGGATTAGAAGAAGCCGGAATTGATGGTGGAGGTTTGGCAAGAGAGTTCTTGGATGTAATCGTAAAAGATGGACTCACACCTGGTGGGAAATACAGATTCTTCAAGGAAACAAGCAATAATCAACTTTATCCCAACGAAGAAATATTTACTTGTCTGTCTAGAAAACTTAGAACTACAAAGGAAATAGACACAGACTTATTAAAATTGAAGTTTCTTGGCAAGATTATTGGGAAATGTATCTATGAAAATGTACTTATTGATGTTTCTTTTGCACCATTTTTCTTGAATAAATGGTGTAATTTCAAGAATTTGATGAAAAATTCAATAAATGATTTGAACTCATTGGATCCAGATCTTTTCGCCAATTTAATCAAATTGAATAAGATGTCCGAAGAAGAAGTCGAAGATTTAGATCTCAACTTCACTGTTGCTACAAGATTTGATGGACAAACATTTACTTTTAACCTAGTCCCCAATGGTGAAAAAATGAAGGTGAATTTGTCAAATATTTTGAATTATATACACCAGATGGCTAACTTCAAGCTAAACACCTCATTACATATTCAGTCCAAGTATTTCCTCAATGGATTATTTGAGATCATTGATTCTAACTGGCTTAAAATGTTTGATTTTGATGAATTGCAGATGCTTATTTCTGGATCAAAAGCCGAAATAGATATAGAGGATTGGAAAACACATGTAGTGTATCACGGGGGATACCACACAGAAGATCCTACTATCGTTTATTTCTGGGAAGTTTTAGAGGAAATGAGCAGTGAAGATCAATCAAAGGTGTTAAAATTCGCAACTTCTGTATCTCGGGCACCACTTTTAGGTTTCCAAGCTCTTAACCCGCAGTTCGCCATATCCTTAGCTGGTGAATCACCCGAAAAGCTTCCTACATCTGCTACATGTATGAATCTATTAAAGTTACCTGATTATAAAGATAAAGCGAAGTTGAGACAAAAACTTGAGTACGCGATTCACCTGGGTGCAGGTTTTGATTTATCATGAGAAGTTTGGCTCTTTTTTAGTTTGAATTTTCAAGAATATATAATTGCATAGTCTAATTAATGAAGAGGTTGATCATACCTACCTTAAGACTAAAACCATTTGCTCGACCTATATACATACGAGTCTTGTCTTTAAATAGTCAAAAATGGCTTAGTTCTTCCAGTGTGATGAGGCTTAATCCTTTATTGCCTTTCGATGTGGTAGAAGAGTTAATGAATGAGGAATTGGAAGAGGATAATGAGAAACTAAAAGATGACAAGAAAAAATTGAAGAAGAAGCTAAAGGATGCTAAAAGTGGTAAAAAGCTGGAAGACTATCTTACTGAAAACGATACCATCCCAAAGGGTAAAGCCGTTTCTCAAACAGCGAAACAGTTGAAGATCACTGAAAAATCCGGAGTTTATACACAAGTGAAGGGCGACCAGCAAAGACACCACCAGACCCCAAAATATAAGTCCGATGATGTGACGGGCGGTGACGGAGTGGATGGTTCTGCAGTTGCTGGTAGCAATGGGAATGGTGGAGGAAAAGGAGGAGGAGACAACAACAATAGACAAAAGAAGGAAGAGCCAGACCAACCAGAAGAAGAGCCCGAGCAAGATTTTGAAGAAGAACCAAAACGTTCAAAATTCAATACTGCAATTGACAGATTAACTGGATTTTTCATAAAGTGTCTCGAAACAATAGGTATTACATTCAGCTCCATAGCCATTTTGGGTGTTACTGGATTTCTCTATCACAAATTTTACCATGCTCATGTATTAGACAAGATGGATTTAGCTTTTGATCGCGGTGATGCTGGCCACCAGTTATCTATTCACAAGCGTACTAGTAAGCATATTGATGAGAATGAATGCGTTGAACATGATTTAAGTGAGTATTGGGTACACAGACCACAGCAAAAACTCTTAGATGATATTGTTGCCGGTAAAATAGTCGGGAGGTATTTTCTACTTGTTGGAGAAAAAGGTACAGGTAAAACTTCTTTGTTGATGGAGTCCATGAAGAAAGTCGATGGTTATAATGTTGCCATTTTGGATGCACATGCAGATCCCGAAATCTTTAGAATAAGATTAGGTAGGGCCTTGAATTACACCTTTAACGAAGACTACATTGGTTCTTTATTCAGTATTAAAGGACCAAGGGACACCACTGCGCTATTGGACATTGAAAGAGGCTTCAATAAGCTCGAAGAGCTCGCAATACGCAGAATTTCCAAGACTGGTAACCGCCCTCTTGTTTTAATCATAAATAACTCTCATTTGATCAAAGAAAATGAAGAGGGAGGGAAACTTATTGAATTACTCCAGCAAAAAGCTGAGTCTTTGAGTGGATCAGGTTTAATGACTATGGTTTTCAATTCTGACGACTACTGGGTTTACGAAAAGTTAAAGAAGCTCGGAACAAGGTTGGAACTTATAAATGTACGTGACTTTAACCGAATGGAAAGTGTGAAATCGTTAAAGTTCATCCGTGAAAAGCACTTCCCGAGCCACAAGTATCCACATTTGAGGTTAACAGATGATGTTTCCCATAATATATATGATCTAATTGGTGGGAGACCACAGCACATTCTGCAAGTTGCCAGACACAGAGATATGATCAAGGCGTGTCACGAAATCATAGACAGAGAGAAAACATGGTTTTTGAATCAATGCGGGATCTTAGGTTTGAATATGGATGACGATGTCATGGAGCATGGTAAGTTTAGCTCTTCGGCGATGCTTCTTATGCGTGAATTCGTTGAGATGGATAGGAACAGAAAGAATACTTTGATTCTTAAGGATTCACCTGAAATGAAGGATAAATTCAAAAATCATGATCTCCCAGAATTGCCATTGTGGAGATCAAGACAAATTATGACAAGACCAGATTATATTCAGCAATACGATAATTTAAATATATTCACAATTGATTCTGAATCTCGTGTTCGTGCTGATTCTGTACCTATGATGAGAGCATTTCATGAAATTGCTTCACAACCTAATTTTGATGATTTACTTGATGACACTATCGAGAGGGTGGCAGATATTGAATCATTAGGAAGAACCAGAGAAATTGTTCTCAAAGATTTAAGTTACGGCAGTAAGTATATTTTAAGTCCGGAATCTAAGTTGAAGGGCTATGAAATGTCTTTAGACAAGTCGAAGAAACAAAGGTTAAAAGATGGCGACGATGATGATGAGGATCCAATTTCGGATTATTTTCTTGAAGAGGTTCATAGGAAAGAGTCCAAACGGTGGTGGAAGAAACGTATGGGAGTGCCCGAAATATCCGGTTCATCCTCTGGAACCACACCTTCGAATGGGACTGAATATGATATAGACATCAATCGCCAGGACATAGAATCTCGTCCCCGGTAGACTCATGATTTCATATGACTGGTTTAAATGGTGGCGATAATAAGAATTACTTTTGGATTTACATGAATAACGTGAGAGGTGAATGGCGCTTGAGCATTCTTAAAGCGATTTAAAAATGTTTTAATATTACAATATCGAGTACTCAGCACGCATATGCTATTTTATATGAACTCAAGACTTGACTATGTAAACGGTGAAGATTACAACCACCCATGATATCTCAATACTACCCTAAAGAATGTAAGCCTCGTCTGCGAACTTTCCCAGATATCCAGTAGGTAGGTAAAGCCTTGCATCCTGTAAACAAGCAGTTTAGAGCCAGAAACAAAATAACTCAAGAAGGGTATAAGTTCTTTGTGTAAGCTAATTTCATAGTTATTGATTTTTTTGAGAATTAAGATTTTCTTAAATTATAAAGTTTATAAAGCCTATACAGTTGTTCGATTAAATTCTACACAGAAAGTTTAAATTTTTTTTTTCGCAGCTATGTCTTATCAGCGCGCGAGCTCATCTTAAATTTTTTTTACATCGTATCTGTTAACCATGGCATCTAGAGAGCTTGTTCTTGCTTATATATTAAAATACTTAGAAGGCCAAGAAGATTTGAAAAAATCTTCCAAGACTCTCGCTAAGGATATAAAAGGTGCTGGTCTCGAGTTACCTGAAATTAATGATGATTTAGAGAAAGTCTTGGGTACTGATGAAGATGATAGTGACAGTGAGAGTAAAAGAGAAGATGAAGAAAATAGAGACAAAGAGAGTGGCTCTGATTCTAGTTCTGAAAGTAATTCTGATGGTGATTCTGATTCCAGTTCTAGTAATGATTCAGATAGTGATTCAGATAGTGATTCAGATAGTGATTCAAATTCAAACTCAAATTCAAACTCAGATTCCGATTCAGACTCAGACTCAGATTCCGATTCAGATGATGAGAAAGAAGCTAAAGAGAATGAAAAAAAAGGAGAAGAAAAGCAAACCAAGGAAGATACAGACTCTTCAGATTCAGGTTCTAGTTCCCAATCGAATTCAGAATCATCAGATAGCTCTGATTCTGATTCTGATTCTGATTCCGATTCTGATTCTGATTCTGATTCTGATTCCGATTCCGATTCCGGTTCAGACTCTAGTTCGTCCGATTCAAGCTCATCAGACTCCGATTCAAGCTCATCAGACTCCGATTCAAGCTCATCAGACTCCGATTCAAGCTCATCAGACTCCGATTCAAGCTCATCAGACTCCGATTCAAGCTCATCAGACTCCGATTCAAGCTCATCAGACTCCGATTCAAGCTCATCAGGCTCCGATTCAGACTCACCTTCCCCTAAAAGAAAACTCGAAATCACAGAAACAACCACAACTAAAAGAGTTAGGCTTTCATCGGACTCCACCAACACTGATTCTATTGAAACCACACCTGAAGTCGAAGATATTCCAGCTGAATTGGACGAACTCAAGCCTGGCCAAAGGAAGCATTTCTCCAGAATAGATAGGAGTAAAGTCTCATTTCAAGCTTCAGATTTACAAGATAACACATACAAAGGTGCAGCCGGAACTTGGGGAGAATTAGCCAACGAGAAATTAATGCAAGTTAGAGGTAAAGATTTTACCAAAAATAAGAATAAAATGAAAAAAGGAGCTTACAGAGGTGGTTCCATTACCTTTGCATCTGGCTCATACAAGTTCACCGATTAGAGGGTCTCATATATTTAATTCACGTATTTTTTAATTTTGTCTCCTGTAGATGTAATATTTCAGTTTCTGCAAAAAAGCAGCCTTTCACTTTTATGATTATGATGGGAGACTATATTGATAGTTGTAGGTTTGAAATTGACAATTCAATTTTAACGTAACAGAAATATATGAAATACCATCTTTGACTACAAATCAGAATTCACCACGAAAGCTTTTAAGCTGTGAAAATCTCCACAACTTCTGACACTATTCCCTGCATATATCATCAGATATAAATCGCACAAATAATTTTCACTAATTACTAATATATCAAAGAGTTATGTCACGTAGGGGAAAGTCTATCAACTACTCTGAGCTCAATAAGGGTAATTTTTCAGAGGAATCTGGGTCAGACGAAGAAGACAGAGACTACACATTCGGAAAGAGGAGGAAAGTGCCTCAGAAAATCCCTCCTAAAGTCCATGCTCCAAGCATTAGCAAGGAAGAAGAAGATAGAAAACGTATAGCAGATGCAAGTATAGAAGCATTAAAAGCCAGTATCAGTAACAAAGATTTTGATGACGATGATTTGATAGAGCTTACTCCTGATCTTCCGAACGATTATGTCCCTGACGCTGTATCAAAATCTTTTGGCAGATCTGATTTTTCGTTTTTGAGGTTGAAACCTGACCATTTCTCAAGACCACTTTGGATCTCTCCAAGAGACTGTAGAATTATTTTGGAATCATTTTCACCTTTGGCTGAACAAGCACAGGATTTTTTGATTACAATTGCAGAACCAGTTTCAAGACCTTCTCACATTCATGAATACAAGATCACACCTTATTCTTTGTATGCAGCAGTATCTGTGGGATTGGAAACTGATGATATCATCTCGGTACTCAACCGTCTTTCCAAAGTACCAATTGCAGAATCAATTATCAACTTTATTAAAGGTGCCACAGTCTCTTACGGTAAAGTTAAATTAGTGTTGAAGAATAATCGCTATTTCGTAGAAAGTGCACAGGCCGATGTCCTTCAAATGTTGTTGAAAGACCCGGTTATCGGTCCTTTGAGAATCAATAGTGAAAGTACCGTGGGATCAAACGGTCTTGTGAAGGTGGCTGCTCCTGTTCAGGGAGACTTGAAGATACCTGGTACCAAGGAGAATAAAGTCGAAAAAGGAAATGACAACGCCGAGGATATTTTTGCATCTGTGGTCGGCAATAAAGTCACTGAGGAAGATTATGATGATGACCTTGATGCGGTGCACTCTTTTGAAATATCTAATGACTCTGTTGAAATTGTAAAGAAGAGATGTCAAGAAATAGAATATCCCGTGTTGGAAGAGTATGATTTCCGTAATGATCAGAGAAACCCAGACTTGGAAATCGACTTGAAACCATCTACTCAGATCAGACCTTACCAGGAAAAGTCTTTGTCCAAGATGTTTGGGAATGGAAGAGCTCGTTCGGGTATTATTGTTTTACCTTGTGGTGCCGGTAAGACTTTGGTTGGTATTACTGCTGCCTGTACAATCAGAAAGTCTGTCATTGTATTATGTACATCGTCTGTATCAGTGATGCAATGGAGACAACAATTTTTGCAATGGAGTACGATTCAACCAGAATCTGTTGCAGCTTTTACTTCTGAGAATAAAGAAATGTTCTCTACTGAAGCAGGTTTGGTGGTCTCTACATATTCAATGGTAGCTAACACTAGAAATAGGTCGTATGACTCACAAAAAGTTATGGACTTTTTGACATCAAGAGAATGGGGTTTCATTATTTTGGATGAAGTCCATGTGGTACCTGCTGCCATGTTTAGAAGAGTTGTCACCACTATTGCCGCACATTCAAAGCTTGGCTTGACTGCTACTTTGGTCCGTGAAGATGATAAGATTTATGATTTGAATTTCTTGATTGGTCCCAAGTTATATGAAGCCAACTGGATGGATTTGGCCCAAAAGGGTCATATAGCAAATGTGCAATGTGCAGAAGTATGGTGTCCTATGACCTCAGAGTTCTACCAGGAGTACTTGAGAGAAACTGCCAGAAAAAAGATGTTGTTATATATCATGAATCCCACCAAATTCCAAGCATGCCAATTCTTAATTCATTACCACGAAAAGAGAGGTGATAAGATTATTGTATTCAGTGACAATGTCTATGCTTTACAAGAATATGCATTGAAATTAGGTAAACCTTTTATTTATGGATCAACTCCACAACAGGAACGTATGAAAATCTTACAGAATTTCCAACACAATGATCAAATCAATACCATTTTCTTATCCAAAGTGGGTGATACATCTATTGATTTACCAGAAGCCACATGTTTGATTCAAATATCCTCACACTATGGTTCTCGTAGACAAGAAGCTCAAAGATTAGGTAGAATTTTGAGAGCTAAAAGAAGAAACGATGAAGGTTTTAATGCATTTTTCTACTCATTGGTTTCTAAGGATACACAGGAAATGTATTATTCTACTAAGAGACAAGCATTTTTGGTCGACCAAGGATATGCTTTCAAAGTTATTACGCACTTGAATGGTATGGAGCAGCTACCAAACTTGGCGTATGCAACTCCGAGAGAAAGAAGAGAATTATTACAAGAGGTGTTATTGAAGAATGAAGATGCTGCTGGTTTAGAAGTTGGTGATGATGCGGATACAACCTTTTCTAGAGAAGGGAGACTTAAGAGTGAGACCACCAGTGCTGTCAAAAGTGCAGGTTCATTGGCAGGATTGGCTGGTGGTGAAGATATGGCATATATTGAATACAGTAGAAATAAGAACAAAGAAATTAGACAACAGCAACACAATCCTATCATCAAGAAGATGTACTATTCCAAAAAGAAGTAAATAAATATGGGTAAGTGACATTTTTAATGAGTAATTTATAAATGAATACATAGATAATCTATATAAGTGTCCGAATCTATATAAGTAGTACAAGCCATGGTTCGTCATAATGTCATCCTATAAAATCTCCGAAATCATCCTCACTGTTTTCATTGCCATCATTATCGTTATTGTCATTATTATCACTGATCAGTAATTCTTTCAGGCTTTGTGTTAACTGAGCCATTGCAAGATCATATTTATACTGATCAATGTAGCTGTTAAAATGTTTCTGATAGGAGCTGAGGCGCTCTATCAATGTGAATGCGTCAATTTTATCTTCAATTTTTAACCCTAAGGCTACTTGGACATTATCAATAATGGACAGTCCTGAATATTCAGTACCAGGGATTTGAGCAATAATTTTGAAAAGTCGAAAAGAGCTGGTCCTTTGAATGGTCTCGACATTACACCACTCTTCATTGAACTCATTCACTGGGTTATACCACACAACAGCCCATATTTCTTTGATGATTTCTCCATCATTCGACGTTTCATTATATAATTCTAGCTTGAGTCTGATACGATCAACCGGGAGAAGAGGTGAGTCCGGTCCCAGAGCACTAACCTCAGTATCTTCTAAATTGCTGGTATCGGTTATATCGGTTTCTTCATCTTCACTATAATATATCTCCTGCTCTAATACTCTCAAAAATCCTTTCCAGATAGGGCTGGATTCATATTTGTTCCACTGCATTACCGATAAGTCGCCAGGTGGGATTTTGAAGACCTGGACACCTAAACATTCAAACACTTCATGGCTTGTAGTCCGCAAGCTCCGTCCCATAATATAATATGACCTTCTTGATATGACTATGCAGAGGGTTGGAGAGCTATAGTATCGCGGTACTAGCTGGAATGGAATGGTATATGGAAAATGCGAAGTCTGAAAATTCATCAGTTCATCAAAATTTTTCACTCATGTTTAAGAGCATAAATCAGTACATAGCATCACCTGCTCGTGTACTTAGTAGACAGTGGATAAAAAGAAGGCAATTTGGGGTTACATGCATATGCTTGAATGAAGATAAATCCGCAGAAAACAATTTCAAGTCTCAGTTGGTGGAGGCTTTAAACACAGATGTAAAGCCTAAAGAAAATATCGACGAGATATTTAAGATTCTCACACCTGAACAGCCATTCAGTGAACAGGTCTTTGACAGAGATGATGGTTCCCTGGTTCGTTTACCAAACGCAAGGGAAACCGCCAGAAACATTAGGATTAATGGCCCATCTGCTGGCAGAACTGTTACAGTGAACAATGGGGGACTCAGTTTCGGACTTCTGGGTATCAATACTATCTTGAAGGCCAACAAAATCAGATATCTCCAAAGAATACAGTCCAGACACATTCCTAAGGCTAAATACAGAAAGCAGTTGAAACGTGAATGGTGGAGACGTCAATTTGCCCTGGAGTTCAAGGGACTCTTGGCCAAAGTCAAGGATGCAAAGAGAAAGGGTTACTAAAGAGGATAGCAAATGTCACCCCACACAAGGACTAGATACTATTTTATTTCGGTGTATTTTGGAGGTATTTTTGATGATTTTATGCACTCTTTTGAATCAAAGAATATCACCTTGTTTTTACTTGATATATCCGTTTAAAGGTCTCTGGTACTCTAACCGTACTACTTGGCTTGTCTCCTAGCTCGAATTTTGTTCACTCTTATCAGCACGTTGTACATAGTAATATACAAAATAATATTATCTCAAACTTGACGTGCGCGGGAAAGATCTTATCTCATCTACCTTAAAATCTCCGGAGTTGGTGTAATATATTATACCATAGTTGCTCCAGCGTCGATCTAGCAGTGAAATATCGATTTAACATCTTAGGTTTTGGATATCGTGGAAAACTACTACCTACATTGTGTTTTAATCTGGTAATTGCGTTTTCCTATTAATATGTCAAGTATGGCTAAGGCACAATCTAGAATCCAATCAGACAACAAAGGGGGAATCCCTGCAATAACAGGGCAAGTCGACGAGCGTCATGCGATAAATGTGTTCCCAGAACAGTTGAAACCGTGGAAACCAACAGTAATTTCTTATGGTTCTTCGTTTCTTTCCACAACCATCGGATTCCCGTTTGATACTGTTAAAACAAGAATGCAAACTTATCAAGAATTTACTAGTTATTTCCATTGTGCAAGCTTTACGTATAAGGCTGAAGGGTTGTCTGGATTTTTCAGAGGTATTTGGGCTCCTTTAATCTCATCTTCATTCTCCAAATCCATAAACGTCTCTATATTCAGTCAGTGTAAACCAATTGTTCATGACGTACTATACAGGAATGAAACCGGAAGCACACATCCTTTTATCAAGAATATACCAATATGCTTTTTTTCAGGAATGATGGCGGGGGCTGGCGTATCGGTTTTTGCTTGTCCCTTTGAATTCACTAAGATCTTTGCTCAAATTTCAAAGTTGGTAGAAAGAAACACAGCCAAACATAAGACTGAAAATAATGCTTCAACGCTAGCCACATTCAAGAAAATCATTAAGTACCAAGGCTTACGAGGATTATACTCTGGATTCACTTACCATGTATTGAGAGATTCAATTTCGTCTGGAGTTTACTTCACGGTTTATGAGACATTGAAGTATTCCATGAATCATTTGATCAACTCCAACGCATCCACGAACTCACCGGTAGCAATTATGCTTGCAGGTGGGTTTTCAGGGATAACATGCTGGTTGGTGGTGTTCCCAATCGATACTACCAAGTCTTTGATCCAGAAAGACGTTGTTCAAAACATATTTAGGAAAATGGACGGCCTTAAGTCCATGCCATCTTCTAATCACAAAATCACTGTGAGTAAACACATGTATAGAGGATTGGGTATTTCTGTAACAAGATCCTTTATTGTGAATTTGGTATTCTTTAGTGCTTTTGAATTCTTAATGAGTCATACCACTTGATTTATTTATTACTTGTAGATATTATTAGACATTTATAGATAATATACATATGCTACATAATCATTATTAGTCTTACTCACCGTTCACGTCTCCTACCTCTTTTGTTTTCTTCTTGTTCCACCTCTTCTGGTGTTCCTTTTGTATTAATGTTCTTTCGTCTCTTGCTAGGCTTTCCCGGTGGGACCTTATCCGTAACTATATCACGCATACTTTCTTTTAACGGAGACTTAGACCTCGTCCGATTTGCAGGATTGTCGGTAGTTGTGTTCTTCTCCCATTTGGAACTTGTATTTCTTGGAGTCACTTCAAGTGTTTCTGACGGATCATCATACAGAAGTTTTCCTTGTTTGGGTAACTCGAGAGAAGGTGCTTGTTCATCGATGGGAGAATTGATGGGTGTCTTTTTGGGAATCTTTTTACGTGGTGATTTTACAAGAGATATGGGTTCGGGCTTGTCCATTTTGCGAAGTGCTCCCGATTCCTTTGTAGTCAGCTTCTTATGGGTCGACTTCGTGACTCTTTTTGGAGCAATTCCTTTTTTGGAAGCCATATTTTTCACAGCTGGACCTTTTTTGTTAACGGTAATTTCTTTGGCCGTTGGTGCTCTAGTGGAATTCTTGTTATACTTTTTTTTAGTCTTTCTAAGACTAGGCTTCTGAGCTAACTTTTGACCTTGAATGTCCTCTTGCTCAATATCATCAGTTTCTTGTTTCATGATGGATCTTTTTCTATTAGTCGAGAGCTTTCCCTCCTCAACCTTTTTAACATCATCGTTTTCAGTCTCTTCGGATTTGTTTACAGTTTCAAATTCGTTTTTATTTTCGGTCTTCGAACCTCCAACGCTGGCTTCACGTTCTTGGTTAGTCTGCGTAGTTCTCGCCGCCCTACGTGGGATTTCTCCACCGAAATGACGACCATCCCGTAATGTATGCACCGGTTCCAATTCTTCTGGATAAATTTCCAACCCCATTACTTTCTTCGTTTTCGATTTGAGACCAGATTCAAATTGAGCTTCAGATTCAACAGACTCTTTTTTATCGGAGATCATTGGCTTCTCTTCAAGTTCTTGTGAAGTTTCTGGTTGAATAGGGATGTCGAGATTTTCTTTTATCCCGGAATCCCCTTTAAAGTGAGCTTGATCCTCTCTTTCAAGTTTGCTCTCAACTGTTTCTTTCTTTGGTTCATCATCACTCACGCCAAGTTCCTTTTTATTTTCCTTAGCTACATCGGCATTAATTTCTTCGATTTCTTCTAATCCATATTTTCTATCATTGTCTGTTTTATCATTGTCTTCTGCAACTTCATTTGTGATACCATCTGATTTCGAACTTCGGTTTCCGTTCCACCAATTTTTAATCCACAGGAAAGGACCACTAATCTTCAGTTTTTTTCTGTTTCTTTCTTCAAAAGAATCTTCAATTTCTTCGATTGAATCATGATGCTTTCTCTTTTTCAGGGTGTCGTCAAGTGGTGGTGTGGAAAAATGTTCACTGTATTCAGTGATCTCGTCCCCATTGTCGAGTATTTCCTCAGTTATATCATATTTTAACGTAGAGCCAGTTGGTGGTCCAACAGAGTCTTCTGGTATGAAGATCTCACTCGGTTGTACCATTTGCTCCTCTAAATTAATGTCGCCTTGCTCTTCAACAATGAATGGCGGTTGCTCTTCGGACGGCTCTAAAATCGAACTAAATCTTAATACTTCTATATTAGGAGGTGGTGTAGACGAAAGTGTTCGTAAAAACAAGTAATTGTTGTCAGATTCACCAGATTCCACAGGAAAACGAGACTCAGATATGGGGGACTCCGGAACAGTTTCCAAAGAGGGATGTATAATGTTCTCCTCATCAACTTCGATCTCAGCTGAAGCAGGATATTCCACTATCAATTCTTCTTCATCATTCTCCATTTCGATTGAAGGTGACTGAGTATCATCAGCACTATCTGAGTCCAAGTCCAACATCGAAGAATTTAAGGATTCTAAGGATGGAGCAAGAACATCGTGAGAGAAAAAGTAATTATCTGTTGAAGGAGGCGAATTGATTCCATCAGTTGTAATTGGGGCCTCGTTTTCAATTGTGTCTATAGTATTAGAATCAGGAATATAAGCCTCCTTTGGCGAGTTATAATGGTCTTCCTTCGATGACGTTCGGTCTTTGCTCTTTTCCTTCTCTACAACAGACATATTTAATTCATCTAAAGTAGGCTTGGTCATGTAATCATCCGCGTACCGAATGGTGTCATTAACATCTTCAAGTGTATTCTTTTGGGTATAAGACGAAACAGACCCAACTTCTTGGTGCTCATCGACATCCGTACCGCCTTTTATAGTTGTGTCCACGAAATCAGAAAGTGATTCATTGATATCACCAATAATTGGTCTACGGACCAGAAGTAAAGGCTCAGTTTCCTCTACATTTTCTGGTTCTTCGACTAAACTTTCAGTACTTTGAATATTTGCAACGCAATCTTCTTCCTCACGCTCAGATTCATCAGAAACTGGGACAGTGCTATCAAAACCAACAAAAGATTCATTGATCTCATCAAGTATGGGTTTGGACACATGTTGTTGGACTCTCTCGTCATCAGCGTCATTATTCCGGTGGTTTTGAAAATCTCTAATGTCCCTGGACTTGTCGTTTCCAAAAAAGTCTTCATCATCTACTAACGCCGTGCTATCTGCAAAAGATTCGTCAACCTGTTCAAGAGTTGGTCTCGGTATCTCCCGTTGTTGAACTTCCTGATCCACATTTTCAAAGATCGTGGTGTCTAAATCATTGAGAGTTGAGTCATTAATATTGTCAAGTACAGGCTTATCATGTTGTTTTTTATAATCGTTCGAAAGGTCATCTGGTAAGTCTGAGTTCCCTTTTTGGGTGGATGGGTGCTCTTTGAGGTTGTCAGCCATTCCAGTTTCGGATAATGGAACAGAATCGTTTATTTCCTGTTCAAATAAAGTTTCAGGTCTTACTTCAAGTTCTTTAAGTTCAGGCAATTCGTTAACACACGATTCATTTTCGTTCTTCTCTTCAACATCTTCCAATATAGTAGGTAACTCAGAAGCTTCGACAAAATTAATTGGTGTGTTAAATTCCATAAACTCTTGTGGAAAAGTAACACTCTTCATGTGTCTATAATCTATTATACTATTATCTGGGTCATCAAACCCACTATTTTCGGAAACATCGTATACTGTATCTTCACCTAAAGGAGATTCAAGGGTTTCCAATTGAGGATGTTCAATTCTTTGATCAAACAGGAGGTTCCTTTGAGGTGTTTTGCTTCCAATACCTTCATTGGTATGCATTTCGTTGGCCAATGGTTGCAGTATATCAGGAACAGGTTCCCTTGGATAATTTAAAACTGTGCTATTCTCAAGTTTAACAGTATCTTGAGATATCTCGGGAATTGGAAGCTCCAAAGCGGACTCTTCATTGAATTCCTCACTATCAACATCCATGACCTCTTCGACAGTGTCGTATTTTTGTTCTCTTGCAGTTTGAGTCTCAACATTCACGTTATCGTAAGAGGGAACGGTGGAGAATCTCTGCTGTTCCTCGGACTCTGAATCAGAGATTGAACCTCTATCAGAGTCTGAAGTAAAATCCTCTATCGTTGGAATATCGAGTGGTTTTAAGTTACCCACAAATTTTTTGATGGGATCAAGTCCAAGCTGGATCTGAAGGTCTTTTCTGACTTTTAATTGAATCCCAAATTTGGACTCAGTTTCTTGCAATTTTGCTAACGTTATTTCCGACAGTTCTTTAACTACTGTTCTAAAATCTGGTTGAGAGAGGTCTACAGATTCATCTGTATCCAGGTCGGGGTGTACATCTTCCTTGTCTAGGACGTTAGCATGGTCACGTGATAAATATTGAGCAGTTGATTCACGTTCACCATAGCGGGTCAAAGTGGTGTCATCAATGTCTTCAATAATAGTTCCCTCCTTATTTTCTTGAACAGTGGTCTCACTAATAGTCAGATTGTCCAGCTCGTAGTTTACTGCTTCGTAGAACTCATCACTAGAAACGTTTTCTATACTCTTTGGTAAAATCTCTTGACTCAAGTATTCAACATCAGCTTCAGAACCTTCGGAAAGTTCCTTGTCGTGAATTTCGATGTTTTCATTTCCTTCGATCACATCAAAAGGTTGTGGAAGTGGAGCCATTGGGGATGAAGGAGGTAAATTCTCAGATGGTAGGACCGCTGTGTCAGACAATTCGTCACCAGTGAATTCCACCTCTAAAGGTTCTTTCGATTGTGCATTCTGTGCGTCAGATTCTGGGAATGCAAGAATGTTTTCAGCATTCAATTGATCAAAAGTCTCCTCTGCGAGTTGACCAAGGTTGGCCACCAATTCTGAGTCAATCTCATCTTGATCAGGTGAGGTGAATTGTGAATTTTCAAGATGATATATATCTGGAACTCGATTCTCGTGATCAGTGGTGAGAACACTTTCTCTATCGTCATGATCATGATAATGATCGAGTTCTTCATCGAGGCAATGATTCAGGGTTTGATTTGGATGATATGTATCATACTCCTCTTCATACTCATCATCATCATCATCATCATCATCATCATCATCATCATCATCATCATCATCATCATCATCATCAT
>JAKTWY010000040.1:0-67698 GCA_030582335.1 Yamadazyma nakazawae | reverse complement strand
CACCAAGGAAATAGGGAGAGAAAAACCCCCCCCCCCCCCCCAGGCAAAGCTATCAAGGGTGCATTACCCACTGGCATCTGATTGTCTTCATCTGCTCATCTCCCTCTAAACTCGCGGTAACCCTTGGCAGTAATCCCTCGTAAGTCCTCGCGGCCCCGCGGTATTCCTTCCGGTCCCTCGCGACCTTCTGTTATCTCTATCGCTCGTTCAACCTTCATTCCCACTCGCTATGACCCCCCGGCACGGTTTCGAAAATACCTACACCCCAGACCACCTATCGTCCCTCGCAAACTCCTTCTACATCTACTTCGATGATAAACGTCACAACACAAACGGGACCCCGGTATCTCCCACCATGAAATCTTCCCCCCAATTGAAAAAACATTACCTGCCAATTCCTGACTGGAAAATCATGAAAGAACGTCAAAAAACCGTTTCCGCCATGCTAATGCTTTGTCTAAATATCGGTGTTGACCCCCCAGACGTCATGAAAACTTACCCTTGCGCAAAACTAGAGGCCTGGTGTGACCCAACTGCATTTTCCGATAATAAAAAAGCCATTGAAACGGTTGGGAAAAATCTCCAAACTCAATACGAAACTCTCACCCTTCGAACCCGCTACAAACAACTGCTTGATCCAAGCGTCGAAGACGTGAAACGATTCTGTAATACCCTAAGAAGGAACGCAAAAGATGAACGGATTCTTTTCCACTATAACGGCCATGGGGTCCCACAACCAACCCTGTCGGGTGAAATCTGGGTGTTCAACCGAGGTTACACCCAATACATCCCCATATCCCTCTACGACTTGCAAACATGGCTTGGAGCCCCCGTGATCTTTGTTTATGATTGCAATTCTGCTGGCCATATCGTTCACAATTTCAAAAAATTTGCTCAGAAAAGAATCGATGACGATAATGAGGGTAACCACGATATATCTTCTCCTTCTCCAACGGCCGCATACCTAGATTGTATCCAATTGGCCGCATGTAAATCAAACGAATTGCTACCGATGTCTCCCGATTTACCAGCCGATTTATTCACCTGTTGTTTAACGTGCCCCATCGACATAAGTATTAAATGGTTCATCATGCAACTGCCGTTAAAGAAAAACTACTATAACCAATTGGCGAGAAATTCCATCGGTAACGTGATCATCCCCGGCAAATTGACTGAAAGAAGAACTCCTCTAGGCGAACTAAACTGGATCTTTACCGCTATCACCGATACAATCGCCTGGACTTCCCTTTCAAGACCAGTGTTTAAACGGTTGTTTAGACAGGACCTCATGGTGGCAGCTCTATTCAGAAATTTTCTCTTGGCCAAGAGAATCATGCCGTTGCTCAATTGTAACCCCATTAGTGACCCCCCGTTACCAGAATCCGTTCGACTCCACCCAATGTGGGAGTCTTGGGACTTGGCTATTGATCAAGTGGTGTCTCAGTTAATTAGAGATGGTCAAGATGGCACCGGCTCGATTGGGCCTTCAAGCTCTTACCAGCATTCAACCTTCTTTGAACAACAACTCACGGCGTTTGAAATTTGGCTCAAGTTTTCGGCCCCTTCCACCAAAGAACCCCCAGAACAACTCCCCATTGTCCTCCAAGTGCTTTTGTCTCAAGTGCATCGGGTTAGAGCCTTGGTACTTCTCTCGCGATTCCTTGACCTAGGTCCATGGGCCGTCTACCTTTCCCTATCGATTGGAATCTTCCCGTACGTGTTAAAACTTTTACAAAGCCCGGCTCAAGAATTGAAACCGGTCCTCATCTTTATCTGGGCCCGAATCATGGCGATCGATTATAAAAGCACTCAACAAGAATTGTGTAAAGACAAAGGATACAATTATTTCTACACAATCTTGAACAATAATAACTCCACCTTAATTAACGATGAACACAAAGCAATGAGTGCATTTATCCTTACGTTGTTCATCAAGGACTTTAAAAATGGTCAACGGTTATGTTTTTCAGTGGAATTAATCAATAATTGTCTTAAATACATCTCCACCAGTGAAAATCCTTTACTCAGACAATGGTGTTGCCTACTTCTTTCAAACCTTTGGAAGAATTACCCCGATGGGAAGTGGATTATTCACAAAGATGGCTATTTGAATAAACTCGTGTTAATGATTAATGATCCAATTCCAGAAGTTCGGACCTCAATAATCGTGGCCCTCACGTCATTCCTTTCGGATTATTCTAAGCTGTCAAACCAACCACAACTGCAAGGCCAACAACTCCAGCAACAACAAAACAGTGCCGTCAATGACATGAAACGAGATGAATTACGACAACAAGATTTACGGCTTGCCAACATAATTCTTGGTCTTTTAGGCGATGGGTCGTCAATGGCCCGGAAAGAAATCGTGTATTTCATCAACAAATTCATTTTAAATTATCAAATGTTTTTCTTGGTGGTGGCATTTAACCAGTTAGAAGAAGAAATTGTCTTGATTGATAATCCAAATCAACTTAATGATTTCAGAAAAAAATCTCCGGCTTATGGATCAATCTTCAGTTCAATTTGGAAATCCCTCTTGATCTTGGCTGAAGATCCTCATTTAGAAGTTAAACAGTTGGCAGAGATCTTGATTGATAATGTCATGTTTAAATTAAATGAAAGTGAACTCGGTCCGCTCGTGAAAGACATGCAAGATTACTTGTCCAGCAAATCCAGCATCAATATTAGTGATAGTTTTAAACCAGCTCAGCCCATTGTCAATCGTCATTTGGCTGCTAACGGAAATAGCAATGGCAACAATGACTCGAAACGTCAAGTGTCTAGTGCTTCAATGCTTCAGAGGAAACAAAATACCCTTACAATCAATGGGTCATCTTTGAAAACTCGGTCTGCGTCTGCTTCAGATTTGGCCGAATCGGTTCACTCCAATGAATCCATGGCGTCCAAGTTGAAGAATTTCTCCGTCTACAAACTCATTCAATCTCTTTCAATTAACGAGGACCACGATTTGAACACGTTCACCAACATCCTTAAATCAAGTCCCATGACATCAAATTACCATTCACACTATCGACCTAAAACTCCTCGGTTTACACCAAGAGATCTTGATTTCTCTAAAGTGGCAGTTCTTGCAGAAGACTCCGGATTCTTCGAGTATAGTTGTGAGTATTTTCAGGAACCACAAATGTCTAAAAATGAGGTTGATGAGCCAGGTTCCAAAGAGTATATCGAAAGACTTTGGCGTAGAAACAGAAATGAATCGATCATTCAAGAAACCCAACCCCAAAAGCAAATGGCCGTCAGGGGCGATTGGTCAAAACAATTGGTTTCAATTGACAATAAGACTCAACCGAAATTAATCAAGTTTACTCAATTTGAAAAAATCTTGGTGGCCAGTGATGAAAAAGATAATGTTTCGGTATGGGATTGGGAAAATCATAAAAATGTTTGTAAATTTTCCAACATGAACCCTACTGGTACCAAGATTACCGATATTAAGTTTCTTAATGAAGATGATTCTCCGTTACTTCTCACCGGTAGTAGTGACGGTGTGGTGAAGATATATAAAAACTTCCATAACGAACAGGAGACTATCGAATTGGTGGCGTCTTGGAGAGCCTTAACTGATTTACTTTTAACGTCAAAAAGTTCCGGTCTTATTAGTGAATGGCAACAATCTCGGGGGTCCCTTTTAGTCAGTGGAGACGTTAAAATTATCCGAGTTTGGGATGCTCCCCGAGAGTTATGTCTTGCCGATATCCCCGCCAGATCAACTTCGTCAATCACGTCAATCACATCCGATCAAGTGTCGGGAGATACTTTCGTGGCCGGGTTCGATGACGGTAGTTTACGGGTTTATGATAGAAGACTTGACCCGAGAGAATCGATGGTCAGGACTTGGACCAATAATAAAAATAAAGCGGGATACCCCAGATTTACCAGTGCTTCGTCGATTAGAAACGTTCATATGCAAAGAGGAGGGTATAGAGAGTTGGTTAGTGGATCGATTGATGGGACCGTTAGTCTTTGGGATATTCGAGCAAGTGATTGTGTGTTATCGTACAATAGCGAAAAGTCCATTAGATCGATTGAAGTTCACGAACACGCTCCTATAATTGTCACGGGTTCAAAGTCGGTTAATATCTGGACTACTGGGGGGGATTTAATTCATAATCTCCAAAATCCTCATGAATCCCTGAAATATTTGGGTAATAGAACTCTGAGTTATCTTTCGAGTGTTGCATTCCACCCTCATAGAATGATGTTGGCATCAAATTATAACCAAGATAGTTTGATTAATTTGTACCAATGTGTTGATATTCTCCAGGACTATTAATTAATTTAATCAAGTTTATGATGTATAGTAAAAAAAAAAAAGTTGTATTTATATTACGTGTTGTAACACTGGAGTATATTTTACACTTTGTTAATTTATTCTTTAATCTATACTTCTATAACTATATTTCTTCAGGGTATACTTCTATAGGCTATACTTCTATAACCTATACTTCTATAACCTATACTTCTATAACCTACACTTCTTTAGTTCTTACTCATGTTGTTTTACATGCCTGGGTGCGAGGGTTCAGGCCTGCACAGGGCATCGCAAAATTTTGCAACATCGCATCTCAAACTTAACTATGGCTATAACAAAAGACAACAAGAAAACGTCTAAAAGCGTCAAAAAATCCCATAAACCTCAACCAGACAAGTCGTCTCTCGATACCAAAGCGTTGGCAGAAAAAATCAAGAAAAATGCATCAAGAAAAGTCGCTCCAGTTGATCAGAAACTTTTACCAGAAACCCCAACCATTGATAAAGTAATCGACCCAGAAAGTAAATCAAAATTTCAGAGCTTCAGTCAATTAAATTTGATTCCGGAACTTCTAGAATCAATCCAAGCCATGAAGTTTACAATCCCAACCCCAATTCAGGCCGAATCAATCCCTCATGCTTTAGAAGGGAAAGATATAATTGGGTTGGCCCAAACTGGTTCTGGTAAAACCGCCGCATTTGCCATCCCGATCCTTCAAGCGTTATGGCACGCCCAAACTGCTTATTTCGGGTTGGTGTTGGCCCCCACCAGAGAATTGGCCTTCCAAATCAAGGAAACTTTTGATGCCCTTGGGGCCTCAATGGGGTTGAGGTCCGTTTGTATAGTTGGTGGTATGGACATGATGGATCAAGCAAGAGACTTGATGAGGAAACCTCACGTAATTGTCGCCACCCCTGGTAGAATCATGGATCATTTAGAACATACAAAGGGGTTTTCCTTGAAAAATTTAAAATATTTGGTAATGGATGAAGCTGATAGATTGCTAGATATGGATTTTGGACCTGCTTTAGACAAAATCTTGAAGGTTATCCCAGTGGAAAGAACCTCGTATTTATTCTCTGCCACCATGACCAATAAAATCGCTAAATTACAGAGAGCTTCATTGAAGAACCCCGTGAGAGTTTCGGTTTCTGATAAATACCAAACTGCCGATAACTTAGTTCAATCGATGATGTTAGTCAGTGATGGTTATAAGAATACCTTTTTGGTGCATCTATTAAATGAATTCATGGGTAAATCTATCATTGTATTTACCAGGACCGTGGCCAATTCTCAAAGAACGTCAATCTTGACCCGTTTATTAGGGTTTTCATCCGTCCCGTTAAACGGTCAGTTATCCCAAACCCAAAGACTAGGAGCTTTGAATAAGTTTAAAAGTGGCAAGGCCAACATTTTAATCGCTACCGATGTGGCAGCCAGAGGTTTGGATATCCCCTCTGTCGATGTGGTGATAAATTATGATATACCAACGGACTCTAAGGCGTACATTCACCGGGTGGGGAGAACTGCCAGAGCTGGGAAGTCCGGTAAGTCCATAAGTCTTGTCACTCAATACGATTTGGAATTATACTTAAGAATTGAAAGTGTCTTGGGTAAGAAGTTACCCAAAGATCCATCACCTTCAAAAGAAGTATTGGACACATTACACGTACACGTAGACAGGGCTATGGCGGAGTCCGTGAGACAAATGAAACAGATTCACGAAAAGAGAGGTAAAAGAAGAGATGACAAGGATAGAGAGGAAATGTAATCTCCAGAAAACATATCATTGAATAGCCCTTGTATTTATAGACACAATGTAATAAACGATTCATTCATTAATTCATTCATTAAGTCATTCATTCATTTGTAACCAATAAAATCATATATTCATTTATCTCCTACTTATTCACTTCAGCAAATAATGCACGGGACATTCACCATACCCTTTCTTATTAAACCAATCCTTTATACACCCATAATGAAAAACACATAAACATTCTAGTCTACCCACTTTGTCCCCCGGTTTCAACTCTTCAAGACAAATCACACACTCGTTATCATTCTTCTCTTCATCGACCGTGAGGGTACTGGAAACTGACCCAACCACTTGTCGTATAGTACCATAGGAAGTTCCCTCCACACTCTCCTCCGCTCCCCCGGGGATTGTTTCATACTTTGGTTGCGGAATTGGCGGGATATTATACACCAACATCTTATTACGTGGATGATTGGTAGTATACCGTTCATGATTTTGATTAAAGTCAAAGCTGGTCAAACACTGCTTGACATGATCTTCCTTGAAACTCTCAAAGTCTCCTCCTTGGAAAAGATCTAGAAGATTATTGGAACAAACAGGACACAAATTAAAATCGCTTACAATTGAAGAAGTTGATGAATTTAACTGACGAGTTCGTGTTAATGAAGAAACTTTGAAAAGCGACGACGTCTCCACGTCTTCTCCCAACGCTTCTCTGATCATCTTTAGCTCTCTAGCACATTCATCACAGGTTCTATAAGTTTCGTGGGAATTCAGTCTAACTGTACCACCAGGTATGATTACGTTACTCAGGGGGAAATACGATAACTCTTGATCCAGGCATTTCCCGCAAACCACTCGGCCACATTTCCTGCAGTGGTGTCTTCGATTAAATAAAGTGTACGTCGAGTGGCACAAGAAACAGCACGAAACTCGTTCGTCTTCTTGCCAAGTGGAGCTCATGATTCTGATCCAAATCGCGATGATCAGATAAGGAGAAAAGAATGCAAACAAAGGGAGCAGCCAAGAAAACAGAATACCAGAAGCACAGCGAAACAGGGGGGAAAGATATATATATATAGAGGTGTACAAGCGGAGCGGACTTGCGGTATTAGAGGCAGGGTATTTTGGAGGGATTTAGAGTTGTATAACACCAGCAGTGTGGTGATTTTTGCAGCCATAGTAAATTTTAAAAAAAACCACAACCACAACACTAGATTACCCTCCAGCCCTCGCAGCAACTACGTCTAGTATACCCCCAGGCTATACGAATATATGGTGTTTTTCTACAATCTGGGCTTGCCCTTACTTATTTTTGAAAGTTCTAAAATCCATCTGTCACGTGACATATCCCACCGGTCTTGACAGTATCTCGCAGTATTTCTTTATGTTTCCAGTGTCTAGTACTTGGCCTTTAGTACCTAACTAGTTTTGTATCTAGTATCATCCCCTCTCTGCACCTGGTGTCATGTCAGATAGATTAACTCAACTACAAATATGCGTTGATCAACTCGTTGAACAATTCAACGCTGCCGTAAACTATATCAACTCCCACAGCGAGCAAGCACTCCTAGATGAAGACCCGTCGACTATTATCAACATTGCCGCAACCGCCCCTTTACCTGGTCAACCTCAACAAGCTACTGGACAAAATAGCACTGCCATGTCGGATCCTCCAACCGCAAGCCAAACAGAGCCAGTGTCATTTGATAATGTAATAAATGAATTATCGACAGATATAATACTTAAATCTCGACAGATATCCATGTTAATTGATTCATTACCCGGTGTTGGGATCTCCGAAGACTCCCAGTTGAAACTTATAAAAGAATTATCGGTAGAACTTGATAAAGTTGAACAGGAAAGAATTGAAAAAATTAAACAAAAGGATGAGTTGTTGGATTGGTGTGAAAACTTGATACTAGATGTTGCACTGGGGATTTCGAAAACCAGATGAGCAAACGACAAGATGACAAGATGACAAAATGACAACACAACACAAGACAAGATGACAAAATGTATAGATAGAAAGCAAATAGAGATACTCCAGATTATAAATTAATACCACAAATATAAAGATTGCAAATTCTATTCAACAAAAATTTCCTACTTATACGCTTTACAGTCAAAATCCCACAGCTCAAACCACTTTGATTGTTCACAAGCTTCTCTAGTCCATTCAGATCCATAAATTAACGGAGCGAATTGTACAAAACAAAACATACAAAGGGCAAATATCACTCCCGCTAAAATATACCCAAAAACCCGTCTTCTAGATATTTGATATTCGATGAAAAATGAAATGGTTAAAATGGAGAAAAAAACCGCTGAAAGGTAATGGTGTAAATATAGTTCTCGAGTTATCATAAAATATGGTTGATAATGAATAACGTACGCCATAATCATTTCCATGCTTCTCAGATAAAACATTGATAAATTGGTGTTTTCATTCAAAATTGTAAAAGGGTTCAACCAATTGATTAAATGAATCCCTTGTTTAACTCCAATTAAGCAAATTGCCAATACTCCAAAATAATAAACTGCCACATTACCCAATAAATAGACATGACTACCCGGTTCATCAGCAGAGTGAACCCTTGCTTGAGTTGAAAAATAGTTCACTCCTCTTAAAACAAATGGCCATGATTCTGGTCTTGAAGCATATTCGTGGTCAGATCCAATTTGTCCATTGATATTCCACATAACTTGATGGTACTCAATCACTTTACTCAAAAATGGGTATCCAGAAAGATCTACTCGGGCTGCTCTAGGATCTTCATCGAGCATTGGATGGCTATTATACTCAATATACCAGAAAGTGTTGGGGATTGTAGGCTCATTAAAACAAGCCACTTCATTTTGCCCAAACGCCCATTTGGGAAGCTTACCGGAATGTCCTAAAAGTGTACACCTTGTTCCTTGGTGTTCTAATTGAAACACGGTTTCACCAGCACGAAGCTTAATCATTGGTAAATTGGTTTTAGCATGAGATTTCTTTGACATAATTCGAACTTTAAATTCATAATTAACATCTCCAAGTAAATCACGGGTCCCGTTACAAGATACTTCATTAGCGTAATCCTTTTCAGTGATTGGAGGTCTAACGTTGTTTACCCGAAGAAACTTACCGGTAGCTTTGTGAAAAAGACGAATAATATCGCCATCTTTAACCGGTTTTATTTGCTCTTTTAAATAAGTATCAGTACGCTTATTCTTGGGATGGATTTCCCATTCGTTATTGAAATCGGTGTGGAACTGGTATAATGTTACTTGTTGCTCTTTGGACCCTCCCTTGTAATTGAATTTATGAGAGTGTAAATAAGAACCAACTTCATTATGTTTAATAGTAACCGTACTACCGTAAAGCACTTCGACTGGTTCATTAGTGATTTTTTCGAAATTCTTCAAGCTTCCCTTGAACCTGGTACTCAAAGGACCAATACCCCGTCCCTCATATGGGAGAAGTTCAAAGTGAAGGGCAAAAACCGCTAAATAGATTGACAAGGGAATTTGAACAAGGTAAACCACCCTCAACACCAAATGCTTCCACCAGTCAAAATCCGATACGTCAAGGTCTCCTAAAATATTCCACAACTCAAGTATTGTCAATACTCCAAACCAAATATATGTGAGTATTCCGGAATTCTTGGTAGAGATGGTGATCCCCAACATGATTCCGGTCAAAATCAAATAGAGATGCCATTTGACCGAGAAAGAATTGGTGTTTCTAAACTTGCTGTATACGAAGAAACTGCTAGCTGTGGCACAGAGTAATGGGCCGTCCAAGAACATGTACCTACTCTGGGTAATTAATGAATTTTCAAAAAGCACTAAACTGGCACCAAACACCGAGGCAACTGTACCACAGTAATTGTTTCTAAGAATCAAAAACGTTAGTGGTACCACCAAGAGCCCACAAACTGTACTAAAGAGTCTCATGGCCACATACGGGACCGAATCATCAAAACTTTCACCAATTTGTTCAAACTTGAAATTACCATCGTACCCTCCTAAAATAGCGATGAAATAATACACTAGTTTGACCAATGGAGGGTGTACGTCCACAAACATTTGACCGTGGAAATAGTTGTGGATGAATCCACCAAAGTGAACCTCATCAAACACCACTTCCGGTGGAGATGGGAGCTTGAAAAGTCTGACGAGAACTCCAATTGTAAGAAGGCCAAATATGCAAAAATGGTCAATGTTGGAGAGGACACTTTTCTGAACTACCGGAATACTAGGACGATGGACATGGTATGGCCGAGAGATTCCCGGCTTGTATCCTGGTGGTAGCTTCACTTCCATTGTGTTGGTGTTCAAGTATTTCCGTTTGGCTGCGAATTTGGACGAGCCCTCGCTCAATGTATTTATTGATTCATAGGTCCATATATTTTAACTTCTATTTAATAACCCTGGTAATAACCCCCACCTCTTTCGTCGAGTGTTTCTATGATTGTCGTTAAAAGATCACTTTTCGGATCCCAGCCTAATTTAGCGGTACACCTGATCGACTTCAACAATGGGAGCCGTTCATCGGTCATGGCGATAGCGAGATCAAGCGGATGTAGTTTTGTAGACGTTCCAAGCATACCACTGCTATCTATATACAATTGTTTTAGTGGTCTTGGTTGGTTTAGCCAGCGAAGATTATACTCATCGAAAAACCCACCACTGACGTAATCAACATAAATTAATAGTGTGGTAAGATTGGGACAATAGTCGAATACAATGTCTAGAGTGTTATCTCGTAGTTTTGGCATGGGATATTCTACTTTTAGGGTCTTCAAGTTATTACCGAATTTGAATAAAAGCGACTTTATCCCCTCGTCTTCGATCTGAGGACAATGGGCAAATTCTAAATGTTGGATAGTGTTTGGGAGGGTTGATTGCATCAAGAATTCGTCACTGATACCACCAGATATCCTTAGTGACGAAAGCCTTGGGGGCCATACAATTTTATTTACAAGTGTTGGATCAATTTCAATTGACGATCTGGGGAACGAAAGTTTCTCTAGTTTCTCTAACGATCTGATGGAATTGAAAAGTTCGCCTAGGTTCAAGGTTTCACTAACAAGTCTAAGATCCAAATTTTTCAAATTCAAACAGTTTTTCAACGAAACTAAGGGAGCAAGTCCAAAACTTGTTTGAGGTGCTACAAACACTTCAAGACTTTTGTTACTTCTTTTTAATAGTTTAGCCACGAATGAGTTCTTACCCGATTGGATCACATAGGAAAGGTCAAGGTGTTTGATGTGGTATCCGATTTTCTTGTTGTTTGACACTGAATTAACAAAGCCAAAGAAATTTGTGGCTTTAAGAATCGGATAGCCATAAATCATTGGTAGTACAAGATTGTAGAATAGTTTATTTAGTCGAAGGAACTTGGGTTTTAATTGACCTCTGTAGTACAAAACCTGTAAGATTTCCACCACGATTTCGATGGGGAATGCCATTAGAGCTTCTTGCTCTTTCAATTCATCTTCAATAGCCCTTATCGTTTCGTTGAACTCCTGGTTCCCCTTTTCCAAGCAGCACTTGAGCACGTCGATTTTTTCAAACTGGGACATGGGCCATATCTTCCCCCGTAGCTTCTGTTGTGTTGTTAGAACGTAAACTGATGAGATATTCAAATTGGTCTTTCTCAGGAAATCCTGATAATATTGATCATTCTGGGCCAATACTTCTTCTTCCTCGCTTTCTTCATCACTATGGTCCTGCTTGATGAAGTCAGACCGGTACACATACCGTTTGTACGGGGGTTTGTACTGTTTTGGGCGTCTTTTGTTTGCAATCTTGGATACTGATGGAAAAGTTCGCAGCGAGAAGAGATAAGATCGGGTGCAAAAAAGTAAAGAGAACCAAAACATTAAGTTTTGAACCTATATTAAACCTGATAAGAACCAGTCCGATCTTTTTTCAAACGAAACTTTCTCATCCCGCTTGATGAGTCATTAATGCTCATTTGAATTGGAGACCGGGGCTCTTCTTTTTTCGAAACTAATCTATAACCCATATATAACGACTTATTAATCACTTTCCCAGGTAAATAAAACAGAAACCTGAACACCGTTAACCATACTCTCCCTACCCGCTTCACAATTCTATAAGGAAGTTTCAATGTTAAGTAAACCCCCCATTGGTAGGCTGATTTTAGTAACGATCCGCAATTTTCTAATGCTAAATACATATACTGATTAACCACATTCATATTAGAACTCACGTAATATTGAAACGTCAGATCAATTGCCAGCTTGAACGCTTTCCGCTTGTTGCTTGTAAGTTCCTCTACATTTACAGTATTGAAAAACGGCTGGATTTCTTCCGTGTAAACTTGAAATAGTTCAAATGGATCAGAAATCAATCCCCCAATAGTGTGTTTTAAAGAGATTTTTTTAATAAGCAACTTTGTACCGTTGAAAAAATCCAAGAAGGGTTGATGATCTGGTGCTGGCTGTGGTGAAGTTAATCTAGTAAACACCGGCGGGTCTCGGGCTTTTTCCTTTTTTTTCCTCCCTGGCCTAGGAACTTCTTCAATCTCTGCTTCATGTTCAAAGATTGTTGTCATCTTGGAACCAATGCTGGAGAGAGTACTATGAGCCAAGATATCGTACTCTAGAGGCTCTCTTCTTACACTCAAGGGGAATGGTCTGAATTGTGAACCTCGAGGTTCCTTGATTGAATCGATTTTCTTACCCATCCCATTAACGGTTCGACTTAGTTCAGCCAATTCCAATTCATGGTTTCTTGAAACAGTCCTCAATTGGCTTTCGGTTTCGTAAAGTTTTTTTTTCAATTCATCAACTTCAGCCCCACCTGCCAACCAAGAAAACCATTTCTCTACCCCAAATCCTTCACTACCAGAGCTAGTGGCTGGCTCCCCAAGAATCAGCTGTAAGTTGTTCTCGGTAATCAAATTATACTCATTATTCTCCGCCGTATTCAATGACCGAGCCTTTTGGCGTTCAAGTACCACTAGCACCAACCTTGTAATACCCCATATCACATAAATTGACACATTCAAGTTACTGAACACAATGGCCCGTCTGGCATCAGCCACAATTACATATTTACGAGTGTATACCATCAACAATGCCCCACATCCCACCCCAATAGAACAGTACCAGAGAATCACTGTTTCTTGTTTCATCAACCGTTGTACGAGTCGGACGGTTTCCTTCAATTGGATGGTCTTGCCAGAATTGATTAATAGCAAGGAATTGGCCAGATTGAGCAACTTCCCCTTTGCGTCTTGCACTTGATGAAGCCACTGCCACGGCCATTCGGCACAATGCCTCACGGCCCACGTCACTAACAATACGATCAACGTATCGGTAACCAAAATAGCAATATCTTTGTGAGATGGTGCACCAGGTATTACTGGTATTAATACCGCCAAAAGTGACGGCAAAACAATAATCCCCAAGGTAAAATAGTGGACCCCATCCCCACGGTCCTCCTGGATCGGTAATGGGTGCATCACCGACTCAGCTTCTTTTCTAGTTCTATCTGCTGAAGCAGATAGTCTATCTTTTTTCCTACTCATTAATGTTTCAGAAGTTCTTTTTTTTTTAAGAAATTTCACTGGGAAAATTCTCGTGGAATTGATAGGACTCAATGCAACACTATTCAATCACTAATGTATCCAACTCCCACCACGAATTGCTTTATTTAAACTTATGTAAAACCCGTGTGGTAATTCAAATCTGATCTATCCTTTTGCACCCGCCGCGATTGTAGCTCACATCCCAAACGGGAATAGCGTCTTGCAACCATTTCTCGCTTCCCCCCGGGGTCGTGCACCGAACCACCAAAATCATTGAAGGGGAAAAAAAATTTTCACCTTTACGAGTGAAAAAAAAAAAAAACTTTTTCATATTATTGATATACTACAATGGTTTTAGTTCAAGATTTATTAAACCCAAACCCAGCTACTGAAGCTCAACAACACAAAAAGAAGGCCTTGGTCCAAGGTCCAAGATCTTACTTCATGGATGTCAAATGTCAAGGATGTTTAAATATCACCACTGTCTTTTCTCACGCCCAAACTGCTGTCACTTGTGATAACTGTGCCACTGTTTTGTGTACTCCAACCGGTGGTAAGGCCAAGTTGACTGAAGGCTGTTCTTTCAGAAAAAAGTAAACGACTGACGAAGAGAAAATTGTACAATAGAACGATATCCCTATCACTAGGTCTGACGAATTGCATTGGTATTTATATAGTTAATATTATATTACAGGACTACTACTATATGTTTCGTATTTACAGGATTGTTCACTTGCCCTCATATTTCAGAAGGTCTACGTCAAACTTTGCTCTTTTACCTTGAGTCTTGTACTTTTTGCTAGACTCTAATGTACTAGCAATAGAATCAGAAAGTTTCACAATATCAGTATCAAAGTCTCTTTCGTTAGCACTGAGTTTCTTCTTCCACACTTTCTTTCTTTGCTCTTTCAAGAAACTCTTCTTCTGTGTCTTGGCTAAAGTATCTAATTTTTCTTTAGCCTTTTCACTTAACTGGCTTTTAACTGCCACACTCTTCTTGCCTAACCCCCATAAATCCCCCCTCTCAACTTTACGGGCATCGTGGTATTCTTGCTTACCCAAACTCTTGGGGACTTGCCACACTTCGATATTACCAGACGGGGCACAGGTTGTTAACCTCACGTTGTTCTTTAATCGGTTTGGGATATCGATAATTCTGGGGAAATTCAAAGGATTTTCTTCATCAATCACCATTGAGTGGTTGTACTCTCTATCGTATTCAATCTGTTTGATTTCGGGTACGGAGTTGGCAGCTCTTTGGGCGATTAAATAAGAAAATGAACCGTGTTCTGTATTGTTTCCTCCAGGTCTACCAGAACCTGATAGTTGTTTAAGCTGAGATTTTTTCAATTTATTAAAGCCAAACCCATCTTCAGCAGTTTTGTCCCAAGTAGTGGCGAGCTTTTTACCCTTTTTCAATTCCATGGTGTATTGGGGCCTTTCAATAACCTTATCGAAAGAACAGAAACTTAACCGATGTTTATGGGAAGGAATCTTGTAATACTTGGGGTCGCCGAGTTGTAACGGACACTTAGAGTGATGAGAACATGGGGCAATGATTTGCAAATGATAGTCCACACTTTCTGATCCAAGACCAAGAGATTCTTGAGGAGTTGTTGGTGATATTTCAAAATCCGAATCTCGTTCAAATTCAAACTTTAAGTCGTCTTCGGAAACTTGTCCATGTTTTTCGATTATATCTTTTTCAAAATCGCTGATTGAATCTTGTTCAGTGGACATTTCTTCTTGTTCAATTTCTTGTTCAATTTTTTCCAACATTTCTTCTTCTTGTTTGATGTGCTCTTCAGTGATTAGTTGGTCCACATGACGAAGCTTTTGAGGTTTTAAAGATGATCCCTTTATATAAGGACGAGGAATTTTGCCTCTTTCCTTAGGGTAAGACTCTGGTCTAATCATTAATTGTCTGGCTCTAGCAATGGTTTCAAATCCAACCGAATTACCTCTTTCCACAAGAACAATATGGCCCTCAGGGGATAAGAGTTTTAAAAGCATATTCATATTGATATCTACATCTCTTGGGAAATGGTGTTCCTTAGTCAATAAGGCATGATTGACAATGACTAAATCATATTGACCTGAAGTGGGCAATGAATCTCTTAATTTTGTTTGAATATGGATTCTCGATGTATCGACAGGTCCAACATACTCTTGTGCAACCGGGTCATCGAGTTGAGCCTCATCAAGTAAATCCTCATCAAGTTCATGGTCTTCCAGTAACTGCTCTTCCAGTAACTGTTCTTCCAGTTGTGGTTGCTCCAGTAACGATGGAGTCTCCTCGGTTGTTTCTTCAGAGTCCATCTGTTCATTGACTATCTGTTCATTAATCTGCCGAGAAAGTATAACCTTGGCCCTCTTCTTCATCTCCTTATTGAACCTTCCCACAATGTAAGATTCCTTCACTTCGGGTCTAAATTCATCTCCCATAACCTCATTTAATGCAACCATCCCAGTTGCAGGCCCATACCCCACAGTCAACACTCTCTTGGGATCAAATTTTACTCCGTTGGGAGCAGACTCCATTCTCTTTTTCAACTCCAGAAGTACTTGGTGACAATGGGCATAGTCTTGAAGAAATAATGCAGCTGTGTGAGCATTCGTCTCCAACGGCGAAGCTGGAGCTGATTGTAACTGCTCTTTTTGTAATGATTGATATATTTGTGCAACTTTTGATCTTAATCTCCCTGGTGATGACAGATTTAGAATATTATTGTTAATAGCCTTAGCTATAGCTGGTGGAAGTTTAGCAACATTATGATTAACTCTTCCTGCTAGCGTCTTGTCATGAAGTCTTGCCTCTTCTGCATTAGAACCTTTCACAAACGTCCCATCTTGGTTTCTAAATGGAGACATCAGGCCATACATTTCATTCGTGACCTCCGTGCCGTCTTGTTTCATCAACTTCCCAAATACCGGTGAATTAATAGACACCGATTGAAATGATCCAGTATTAAATTGCGATGAGGTGGAATCAGATGACTTATTTCGGATACCAAATCGCTGATATCTTGATATGCCCAAAGTACCAGACTCTTTTAGAGCTCGTACAGGGACCCGTACATGTCCAAGTCCGCTCTGTTTGAACATTGTTTAATATTTAACGGCAAAATTTAAACAGCTGCAAATAAAATTATCTAAGAGAGAGAAAAAACCACTAGGTCGTGCAGAATCCTCACCATAATTCTCACAACTTTGAAAAATTTCCGCCAACCAAATTGTCAATAATGGCTATCAAGAAAATATCCATAGCATTTGCCACGGCTGGTCTTGTGGCATCCTCTGTGAGAACCCCTGCTGTGCTCAATGAGAGTAAGAGACATTTCTACGAAGATGAAGCCGACATAACTCCAACTCCAGGTACAATTTCCCCAAACGAGTCCACGAAATCCGACTATCTACCACCACAAAAAGTTGTCAATGGTATAGTGTTATCCAGTCCTTCCTCGGTGGAAGCAGCTCTCAAGTCCATAAGGGAGTCCCTCTTCTCAGCTTATGCCAGTACCACGAACTACATCAACCAAGGATACTCCAAATACAATAAGGTTGAAACCCAGGTTACATCTACCGTATCTCAATTGCATGTTAAATCGGAAGACTTATGGCCAAACAGCATATATGTAGTATTGGGAGCATTATCCGGTAACATTTTCGCCAGACAACGTAACGCACTTGCTAAATTAACATTCCCAGTCGTCTTTGGCCTTGTATCATTCAAGTACTTTTTACCTCAAACCTTTGCAAGGACCACCGGGTTTGTTTGGAGATTGGAGCAAGAGCAATTGCCTGAAATTGCCAAACAACAAGAAAAATTGGTGCAAAAGTCAGGAGAACTTGTTAACAAAATTGGAGAGACCAGTGAATCAGGACAAAAAAGATTCGACTCCTCGGTTGATTCTTTACGTAAATCCATCAAGAAGTATACCGGCTTGAACTTGGAAGAAGACGCTACGAAAAAGTAAAGTTAAATGTAGATTATTAAGTATAAATATAAATATAAATATTCTGGTGTGCAACGTAATTTTGAGTTTGAGGTGGTGGTTTTTTTTTGCAGCAAATATCGCGAGTTGCAAAAACCACAAACTATAACTGTATTGTTGCAAAAAATTAATTGAATGTATACGTTTGGTGAAAATACTGTAGTCTTGGGAAGTGATGGTAAGAAAACCAGAAGATCCTCGGATGCTAACGAAAACATATTCTTTTCCTTAGCGGCAAAAGAAACCACTTCATTTCAAAAAATGGTTGATAAATTTAGTACGTTTTCAGGAATCTCGTTGCCTTCTCCTGAGACTTTACCAGTAGATAGCGATAAGGATGTTGCTACATTCGTAATAGTGGCCAAAAGACTCCAGTACAGTTTCCGCAAAATCAAGAAACAACAGGCATCTTTACAAAAACTGTATGATAATACCTTCCAAAATTTTGACAAGTGGAGTAAATATATTACCGACCCTGAAAGTCAACGATTCGTAAGTTCGTGCGCTGAAGTATTGAAAGCCCAAGCTGGCGGAGCAGCATTCCTTGATAAGTATTGTGAAGATATCATCGAAGCTCTCAAACTCATTGAAGATAAAGAAGATCAGGTACATACTCTAAGAAATATCAGGAAACGACTCTTTACTCAAAGAAGAAGAGCCAGTACAGATCATGGTGATAAATCTATTAATGCCCAAAAGGCTGATGAAGCTCTTGAAACTAATACGTCGAATATTAAAATAGCGGAACGTCATTATTTCAAAGCAATAATGGAAAAATTTAGACCAACCTTTAAACGGTACAACACTGGAATTCAGGCAGTTAACCAAAAACTTCTGTTGGCTTCAAATCAATTCGATCACACTCTTGAATTGAATGAACCTCAAGAACTTCACACTTCTGACAAAATCGAAGAAATAATTGAACCCGATTCAGAATTGGATTCCAGGATTCAAGAGAGAGTGCCTTCAACCGATCCAACTCCAGATTCTAAACAAAATCACCAAGGTATCGATAACTATTGTGCTCATTGTTCGGTTAAGTATGGAAGGAATATGGCGTGTAAAAAAGATCATACAAGAAAGAGTTCCGGCCATCCACAAACCTCTTCTTATCCTCAAGCATCACAGATAATTGCCGGATTTGAAAGTATCAACGGAGAAAACTGGAATTATTGAAGCAGTATATATATAAAAGGAGAAAAAAAAAAGTGGTAATTGGATGTATAGAATAATAAATAATCATTTATTAAGATCTTATATACATGAATCATGATTGTTTAAAAAAAACTTTTGTTATTTCATAAGATGAAATCATTATAGCACAAGCAGGTGCAACTTTAATAACTCTCGGACCCAAGCCCCCAAATAAGGATCTTGGACCTTCAATTCTATAAATGTCATACAAAAATTTGAACATGCTTGGAGCTTTTTTATCTTTGATGCTTTCTTCAGAAATTTGAAGTCTTGTTTTACCTACATCAAATGGATGAGTAAAGATAGCAGCTACTGTTCCAGCTATGGAACCGGATAAGAAACTTGTAGCAAATACTTTTGAGTCATTTTCACCATTCTTACCCTTTGAAAAATCGGCCCCGGTTAAGTTTCCAATCTCAAATTTACAAGCTTCATACAATGACCAGTAAATTGCTGAAAAGGGGACGTCTCTCCATAAAGTTATCTGTAGACCTTTGAAAAGGGCCGAGATCCCCGTGGCTTTAAAATCAGCCCAAGCACCCCCAATGACCCCCAGTAAAGCAGCCGGATTGGATCTTGAAGAAGGAATTGATTGAAGTCTGGTTCTGACTAGTTCTAATGGTGCTATTGCCGTGGCGGCCACGAGTCTAGCCATACCCCCACACATCAAGGAATTAAGGGATCCGGTTATTGGTGAGTGGTCTCTTATATATTCGTAACCGGTAAAGTAAATTACATTTGATGGAATTGCCATTAATAAAGTAAGAGAGATTCCACGCCAGAGGGTAGGTAAACCTTCATTTTTACTTATTGTCATAAATCCTTGGAATGTAGAGTCAATTCTGGTACAACTTTTGGTATTTTTACAATAGTCTTTGTCCAACCAAAATAGATGACTTTCAGACCCCATGCTGTTAGTAATTGAAGAACCAGAGATTCCGGGTTTTACAGATGACCCAGAGGCTTTCACCAAAGTGTTCTTTGTATTGTTGAGCTCTGGAAAGTGACCTTCACAACAAGGTTTTGAATGGGGCATTATTTCTTGTTGTTGCATTCTAATTCTTATTACATCAAATGGTGTTAGAACAAACGCAGTTAAAACGGACCCCAGACTGGCACTGAGCATTCTTTGTGATAATGTTAGGTCTGAGGATGTGTTTGGGGATGCATTTGGTTGACTGGTGGGCTGTGTAGAGCCCAATAGGGATCTGTAGTTGAACAGAAATGACATAGATGAGTTCAAGATGATTTGTGCAGAGGTTTATCGTGATGGTTTGTGCGACCTCCGACACCGGATCTGCCCTGGGGAATTTAGACCGATGGTCGCAGAGAGTTTCTTTAATAGGCCACCGGCCCAGCAACAATCTGAATGTTACTGGCACAGAAGCAGCACCAGCATTGCCCTATCAAATGTTCGGTTAAGTACTGTTTAAAACGGTGATTTAGAAAAATATAGCATTTGTATTAGGATGGAAGTATTGGACCGTAATAAAAGCGAAAAAAAGTACAAAACGGTAGTGACAGCGTTGATAGAGGTAACTATACTAGACAGAAATACAAGTAACAGTATTTTACAGTAAAAGAGGTAGTAGCAACACATATTAACAGAGAGAAGTATTCATATACCAGGGCAGACTGTGTGTTATCAGAACTCACACCTCTTGGATTCTTTCAACAAGACTGCTTTTTCTTTACTAAGCCGCCTTACCGTGTTTGATACTAGAAATAGAGATGTTGGGCGACATGTGACGATGGTGTGGTCTACGAGATCTGTTCCCCCAAATCTTCTTCTCACAATTTTGCAGCCATCGAATACTCTATATCCAATTAATATTCAACACTTCTAATGCATCCATCACAACTATTCATCATTTCCTGTCCTTAATAATACACTTTGCCCTAGCCCTCATTCCTAGATTCATTTTCACTAATTCATCAAGTTCCTTTACTCTCATCTCATCGATCTCATCGCGCAGTAAATTTTATTTCATCACAATGGCTAGAAGAAGACAAAAAACTAGAACCCACAAAAAACTCACAGTTGAAGAAGAGGGTAAGATTCCTAAGTCCATGGTTCTCCGTCTTGGAGCATCGTTGAGAAACCATTCATTAAGCTCTCTTGTCAAGGATTTTAGACACGTAATGCAACCTCACACTGCTATTAACTTGAGAGAAAGAAAGAGTAATAAATTGAAAGATTTTATAGTCATGGCTGGTCCCCTTGGAGTCAGTGACCTTTTCGTATTCAAACAATCTGAGCTGACGGGGAATTTGAGTCTTAGGATTGGTAAGATGCCCAGAGGCCCAATGCTCCAATTCAGAATTAATAGTTATTCTTTAATCAAAGATGTGCAAAAAGTTTTAAAACATCCTAAAGCTGCTGGGAAAGATACAGTTGAATCAATGAACCCTCCTTTACTTGTTTTAAACGGGTTCCTGAATAAAATGACCGAAGCACCTCCTCATGAAAAATTATTGGTAACGGTTTTCCAAAATATGTTCCCACCAATTCAACCACAGCTGACCAAGGTTTCAGGAATTAGAAGAGTCTTGATGATTAATAAGGACCCGGCCACCCATGAAATCACCTTAAGACATTATGCCATAGATACCAAATTGGTTGATACTTCTCGTAATATTAAAAAATTGATCAATTCTCATCATAATTTAAAGAAGCATTTACCAAATTTAAGCAAGAACGAAGATGTCAGTGACTTATTATTGGATCCATACTCTGTGGGGGGTATGACTTCGGATAGTGAAGTAGAAGATGATGCTATTGTGGATGTCAAAGAAGAAAACAGTACGGTGTTGAACAAGAAAGCCTCTAAAGCTTCTGAAAATGCACCAGAAGAAACCACCCGGAAAAAGGCCATCAAGCTTACCGAACTCGGACCAAGAATTAACATGAGCTTGCTCAAGATCGAGGAAGGTTTAACTGGTAATAGTAAAACAATTTATCATTCCAAGGTGGTAAAGACTAAACAACAAACTCAACAATTAGAAAAAGAAGCCGCAAAGAAGAGGAAATTAAAGGAAGAAAGAAGAGCTAAGCAACAAGAAAATATCAAGAGCAAAGAAGACAAAAAGGCCGAGAAGAAGGCCAGAAGAAAGGCAAGACTTGAATCTTTACCAGCTGGTGAAAGAGAAGCTGGTGATGATATGGAAATGTCTGATAGTGACGAACCGGAAATTGATCCTGAAGATTATGAAAATGATAGTGATTTATATAGTGACATAGAAAAGTAGATTATCCAAGCTATTTTAATTTATTGTGACAGAATAGTAGATTCCTAAACTATATACAATTTCTTAAGCCTATTAAATTCTGTACGAGGCATAAGATCACCAAATGTTGGCTCACCTTTACCACCTCTACTTTCAATCAACCCTCTCTCAGTGTCGGATCGGGCCTTTTCTCTCATTTGACCTCCGTATTCCCAAATACTATGGATTAATTCTTCTTCACCAAATTCAGAATTGGTAGCGTTTTTCGTGTAAGCCACATTAGCTAGATCATGAATTATATTTGCTGTTAATCCCCAGACATCATAAATCTTTTCATTGGTTTCGGAGTGTCTTCTAGACCCCAATCTCCCCCATTCAGAAAGGTTTTTCGAATCTTTTGCATCTTTCTCTTCTTCTGGTTCTCCGTCACTGGCGGATAAATCTTGTACTTCTTTTAACCACAATGCCTCACCACTTACCAGTTGCGGGAACGTATAGGTCCTCAAGCCCCAGGGAATCCCGCCCCAAAGCATTCTGTAGCTCTCACGTTCGATACATTCCAATGGATCTTGATCAGATATTGGATATAAGAAATCTCTTAAAGGACAACTGAAAACCGAAGAACTTTCACCCGGGTTCAAGCTTACTTTTAAATTGTGGATAAGCTCGGCATCTGAAAGATCTTTGGAAAACCTCATGAACCCTATACAGGGTCTAACTGCCAGGAAAGTTCTTGATAAATAACTGGGCATTAAATTTAAATGTTCAATTTCGAATCCGAAATTCTTCAACAAGAATTCGTTACTAGCCGAGAGACCAATTTCTTCTTCCATTTCTCGTCTGGCGGTGTGCCATTCCGATTCAAGGCCGTTATCACTTTTACCACCGGGGAAGGATATGTGACCTGGGAAGCTTCGAAGTTTAGAGGATCTTTTGGTGAGAACTACTCGAAGTTCACCCAATGACCCACAGAAAAGGAGAACAAATACTGCCGATCTACGAGCGACCGGGAGTCGATTCCATATACTGAACGCCAGGTTCTGGTAATGAGGAAAGTTGTATGATTTTATACTTTCCAATAGTGACTCTTCTGACATAGTGAGATTTAGGAGCGAATTAAGAGGGGAGAAGGAATATAGTGTAGTATTGAGGAGAGCATGTGATTTGGTGGGGGAGTACCAAGTGAACGTAAAAGATGGTGCAGATTAGTGTAGTGGTAACTGTTGTGGTAGAAGGGAGGGAGAAGAAAGTTGTGTTGCAGGCGTATGATACGGTTAAACACCTTTTGGAGATGTTGAATGTCGCAACGACATAATCTTGCTAACAAAGGTGCGAATTCTTTTTTGGTGCTCACAGTGGTAAGCTTTGGTAGTGGGGGCGCAATGTCCTTATCTGTATAATCTTGAATTTTTACGCGTGAAGTACCATTCGTACAATTCGTAATTTAACCATGTTTGAAGTAAAATACTCAATTGACATTAAAACTGATTTGGAAACCGCACGTAAGGTGTTGTTTGATTTCAAATCTGCCGGTGACTGGGACTCTCCGATTATTATTACCCCAAGAAAGGAACCGCTCGCCCCCGGTGACGTTATTGAAGCAAATGTTCAAGGAATGAAATTTGAGCCAGTTATCGTATCAATTTCTGAAAGTGAATTGATTTGGGTAGGGACTTTATTATCTACATGGGTTTTCTCTGGTGTCCATTTTTTTAAGCTAGAACAAAAAGATAGTGAGACCGTAACTTTGCACCATGGAGAGAACTTCCAGGGTGGGTTATTCTACATTTATAAATTAGTTGTTGGTAAAAATTTAGACAAGATATATTCTAGTTTCAACGAAGCGTTCAAGAAGAGACTTGAACAGGAGTGAACCCACGAGTGAACCCACGAGTGAACCCAACTCGTTCCAATTTGGTTGCACAACTTTTACGTATACACTTATGACTAATATTCTGCTTTTTAATAAAAAAATATAAATACTATGCTTATATTATCCCAATCTATAACTCTATAATTAACCTTCTAATAATGCAGGAAGTTCTTCAACTGCCAAGTTTTCGTAGATAACCTTATACGTTACTTCAAACAATGGGAATTCGTCTTCCAATTTGAAATTTTCTAACAATTCATGTACTTCCTTAGCAGTCAAGATACCTTGAGATGATTGACCGTTTAACAAGGCCTTTTCAGCATCCCAAGCACTTACGCCATTTTCAACCATATACTTGGCAACTCTGACATTTCTACCACCAGAACAGGTAGTGATCAAGTCGGCGACACCGGCGCTTTCTTCAGTGAATGTAGATGGTTGTGGAGGTAATGAAGTCTTGATACCGAATTTTTCATAGTAACTAGCGAATTTGATGGTTTCTTTAATACCAATTCTCATAACAGCAGCTTTAGCGTTGTCACCCCATCCGGCACCTTCAACAAAACCAGCAGCGATGGCGACGACGTTTTTAAGAGCTCCAGCAATAGAAGCACCTACCACGTCCTTGATAACGCTCACGTGGAAGTAGCTTCTGTGGAAGGCTTCTCTTAACACATATTCATCAATGTCTTTACCTTCACCATGGAAATCAGTTGGGAGATCGTAGGCAATAGAAGTTTCAGACCATTTTTCTTTGGCCACTTCATTAGCAATATTAGCACCAGACAAAACACCACAATGAATTCCTAAGGTGTCGGTGATACTTTGGGATAAAAGTTTACAACCTTCAGGGCCAACTTCTAAACCTTTAAGACAGGAGATGGCTCTAACGCTTGATTTAACTTGACCAACTAATTGCTTACAAACTCTTGGTAAGAATTGGTGAGGAATGTTAAACACTAATAAATCAGCGTCTTTAACGGTGTCAACCACGTCTGGGTTAGCAATTAAATTCTCTGGTAACTTGATGTTGGGCAAGTACTTAACATTTTCGTGCTTAGTATTGATGATATCGGTTAACTTTTCACCATCGATATCTTCTTGGAAAACCCACATATTGACATCCTTTTCAAAGATCTCTGGCTTTTCTCTGGTATTTTCGGCTACTAATTTAGCCACGGCGGTACCCCAGTTACCAGAACCAATAATGGCAATTCTGAAAGGTTTGGCGATTTTAAATGGAGTAGTAGTCATCTTTGTAGTGTGTGCTTATGATTATTATTTAGCAAAAACTAGGGTTTCCTGGGGTTTTATATAGTCGGAGTCGGGGTTTTTTTCTTTTTGCTGCGGACGAGAATTCCGGTGGTTTGTGAACTGATTCGGACCACACATTAGCTGTTCTGGAGGTTAGTATCCTGCATTCAGTGACGTCGCATCCTGCAGACACGTCGCCAACCGGTGTGCGGACGGTATTTGTGACGTGGTCGGATTATCTTTTACAATTGAATGATGTAATGCAGTGCAGAATGAAGTGGTAAGCCGAGACGAGTTATCAGCGAGTTAGGGGGTGATACTACTGAAGAGAGCGAGAGCGAGCGAGAGAGGAGGTGCTGGAGTTTGGTGTGAGGGGGGTTCGCTATTTAAATTTTTTGTATTCGGATGCGTTTGAGGAGCACGGTGTTAAGGGGGTTTCCTAACCCAACAATTTTCCTGCTTGCGCAAAAGAAACAAAAATCATTTTAACAAATTCCACTACTAAAAGAAAAGTCTTGGAGGTGAGTTTTTCCGCTCATCACTTCATTAAATGCGAAAACCTTTCTTTTGACTGGTGACGTGCATGTACCGCCGTTGTATAAAGCTCATGATATCATGATTACATCATTAAAGTCGGAATACAATTGGACTGATTACGTAGTGATACAGTCGTTACGCGCGATACTATTGCTGTTGTGGTGGACTATTTACGAAATGGATAGTTCAGTAGATCGAAAAACAACTTACGGAAGGGCTTATAATAGTGATCTTATCACCGAAGGGGCTACAGCAATTGAACTGGTAATTGTTTAGCATTGTCTTGATGCAACAAGCGGGTTGGCCGGGTGCGCAATGATCCAGTACAAGTACTAATCCTGCCATGACGATCTTCAACCTTAAAACGATTCCCGGTAGTTAAATTAGTCAGTGCAAGGAAGGAGAAACACTCAAAAGGGATTGTGGAATTTTACACTTTGAATCTGGTTGAGACCTGGCAGATCAGCGGTCTAGTGGTTATCACGAGATCAATCAATTTTAACCCCAGATTTCAAATTACTATTGTCTCTATTACCCAGGTTGAACCGAACCGTTATGTCGGAAGATTATAAGGAAACAGGTCCCATCAAGAAGTCGTCAACTTTGTAGGAAGAAGTATCTCTGACGGCTAATATGGATCATTAATTGAGTCGATCGACATTTGCTTTTCAAACTGATACTGGAATTCACAGTGGCTAATAGATTATTTGGTCACCATACCAGTATATGGTAGAATGTAGCGTACATTTACAATAATTCTTCTTTATTTACTAGTATCCTATTCAGTATCCTATTCAGTATCCTATTTAGCATCCTATTCACTAGTATCTTACAAAGTGTACACCTGCTAGGGTCAATCAAATACTAACCTATTGATAATCATCATCATGTCTATAAGCATCATATTCATGTTGTCTCATCCGATGAAGTGTACTACTACTTCCAGACGGTATTGGATTCATACCATCTTCGGTCATATCAAAATCTCCTTCAAGCCAATTTGAAGTTTTAACTTGATTCCCACTAATAATCCTGGCCGCTTCAAGAGGTTCAAATACACCATCCAACAGTCCGTCAGGGATATGAGCAAGGGGATCCGGAAGATGTGAAACTTGATCCGAACGAGGTTCCGGGTTTTGATTGGATTGATTGGGGGTCTGAAACTGTCTAGGGAGGCCATTGGTTAAAATACTAAAGCGATCAATTTGATCTTCACCATCTTGGTAATCTTGATTCTGGTAACCTTGATTTTCATCAGCTCTTACCGTATCATGCTCTTGCTCATGATAATCAATTTCACGAACATCGTTACCATGTACATCCACCAATTTCTCTCCATCATTAGAAATTTCTACACTGCGATCAGATATAGAACCCATGAGTTTCATGAACTGACTCTGTTTGATCTTACCAGCCATTTCTGGATTATGTTGGGATGAACTTAACAGATCGTGTACTTGTTTAGCAGCTCTAGCAAATTCTTCTTTATCATGAGGATTTTGATTTAATTCCTGAGTTTCAGTCATTTCTCGTTCGATACTTTGGAACTCTTGTTCAAATTGGGACTGCTCTGCTTCAAGATGATGGGTTTGTTGATGTTCGGTCATTTGGATTGGGTCAGGGTCGTACCGGGTTTGAAGGTGACTTCTCGTGTTAAGAGGCATCTGATTCATCGGGGTGATGTGATGAAAATGAGACTGGTGAGACTGGTAGGACTGGTGATGTTGAGGAGGCTGGTGGGTCTGGGGGGACTGGTGATGTTGGGGGGACTGGTGATGCTGGTTAATAGACATTTGAGAGAAATCATTAACCCATCTTTGATTCGGGCGATTTTGAAGATTCTGATTTTGAAGATTTTGGTGTTGCACATTCTGCTGTACATGTTGGTGACCTTGGTTGTGAGTCTGTGAACCTTGAATGCCCTTTAAACTACTAGGGTTAAACTGATTCATAAACTGATTAGCAAAATCATTTCTACCAAATTCATTAAACTGACGATTTAAATTTGCGTCAACATGTTGAGTATTGCGAAAACCCTGGGACTGTTGGTTCTGCGGCTGGCGTACAACATCATTCTGTATGGTGTTGTCACGTTGAGAGTATTGAGCCAAGTTCTTAACGGCGTTTGATGGGCCACAAGAATCCATGTTTGATAACGATGATAAATTTCCCTCGGTGTGAAAAGATAGTGCGGGGGTACCGGCACACGACCTGGCTGCAAATTAATGACAATGCTGACAATTAATTTTTTCCAGGTTAATAAGGCTACATCGTCTCTTATCAGTTTTAAAACACAAACTATACAGTTTACGAGGTTTATGCAATGTTTATTTCACAGTCTTTTTCTACGATACGTTAATTAAAATAGTTTACAGTTCCTTTTCGTTCATTTCTCTCTCAAGCCATACTTGATCAAAGAGTTAATCCTCATCTTTTCACCCCATAATATCAATACAACAGCACAACCAAAAGCTATCCAACAAACAAATGCCGCAATGGTATACGTCCATCCAGCTCCAATGTTTTGGACACTTCTTAAACATGTAGCAGAGGCAACGGCACCGGCTAAGTACCGGGAAAAATAACTACTGCCAATTCCATCACCTTTAAGTTCAGGCATCGAGTCAACACAGTAAGCATTGGATGCCGGGAACGAAGTAGTCTGTCCCAACCCTCCAATGAAAAGAAAAATAATCGGCACAGCCATTCCTCCCTTCCCATATTCAATGGTCCAGCCATAAATTAAAAGACTTATGGGATAAATTATCCCTAATGGAATAAGCACCGTATATAGTCTATCTTCGGGTACTCTTCTACCTCTCTTCCTTATGTATTTTTTAACAGTATAGTCAGCCCATGGACCACCGAAAAAACTCCCCACCAAGTACCCCACCCCTGGTGCAAGTGAAAATAACCCACTATATAAAGCAGACGTCAAACCGAATCGTTCTCCCACTATATACCGAAGTGGTGTTTGCACTTGGTACATTGTGTAAACTAATGCAATTGCAATAAAACCATCTATGGACAAATTAGGATATTTCAAAGCAGCAATGATCTTGAATGGATTAAACCAAACAAATATGAATTTTCTATTAGGATTTGTTTTCCGTTCTTCTTCCAAAAGAATTGAGTGTTGAGTTTGTAAACTGGTTTCTGGCAAAAAGAAAATGGCTCCGACCATAATGGCAAGACCAAGTGCCATCATGACAAAAAGAATTACTCTCCAGGAGGTAAATGCAACAATCACACCTCCAATGACCGGTCCAAATCCGGTCCCGATTTGAGCTCCGCAGACGATGTACGCCATGGCCCGACCTCTTTGGGTAGGGTGGTAAATGTCCGAAACAATATGTCCACCATATGTGAAAAATGATGTACCAAATAAGGCAGTGCAAATTCTAAAGATGAAAAACATGGCCAAATTCTGTGAGACCGCTACCAAGCACGTTGAGATGGAGTACAAAAGACTACTCAAAATAAACATATTTCTTCTTCCGTAGATGTCACTACAGGGGGAGAAGAAACAAGGAGAGCATGACATGAAAACACAGTAAACGGCGTTACTAATGTTCAAAACTTCTTCTGTTGTCCCGAATCTTTTGGCAATTTCGGGCATGGCAGGAATAATCGTCAATGAAGAAAGTGGCGAAAGGAACCCTGCTAACGAGGCGAGTAAAACACACACGGCCTTAGTTTTATTGGAGAATCTTTTGAATTGGTCTCTGGAGTCATTTTTTGATAGCATTTCAAGGTCTTTTGTACCGCTCATGGACGATCTACGGGACTGGATACGAGAGATCTCTCGAGAAACAGCATTGGATGTAACGTTTTCAAGGTCCAACGGGACATCTTGAAACCCATTAGACACATGATAATGTTGGGCATTCTCTTGATTATATTGATCTGAATCTATATCGGAAGGAAGGGAAGTCAAGGAGTTGTTAGATGAGTTGTTCTGTTCTTGCTTCATCTTGACTTCACTATGATTCGACGGATCTACTTGGCTCATCGAAGAGACGCTATTACTTCGCGGGGGCCTTTCTAAGGGTTTGCAACCTGCGATGCGTTGCGAAGTTAGTTTTCCGGGGCTTATCTCCGGGGTATTGACAGGTTCAACGGTGAAGGGGTGAAACTGTGTAAATGAGGTACTATGAGCTGAAGAGCGATGAGTTCGTCGTCAGATCAGAATTTGGTGAACTTGGTTATATCTACCATGTTTTCTTCGTAGGAAGAGAGGGAATCCCCTTCTTTTTATATTTGAAGAATGATTTGTGTGTCATGAGCAGGTAAGGCGCGGGCTCATGTACTACGGAATGATAGAAGGAATAAGACCCTACGATTTACCCTTGGAAGGACGAGAGAAAAACAGGAAAAGAACAAGGAAAAAACGTGGGTTGCAGAGGCGGACACCAATGCTATTGTATGTCAGTTTTTAGGTTTCAAAAACCTACTCTTTCTCTTTGTATCTCGATGATTCTACTCTAGATAACGGACAGAACTCCGGAATTGCTAATGCGGCTTCAAATCTGCTAATTAATGAAAGCACTTTAATTGGCAGAGACAGCGCGAACGACAGGCCCGAGACGGGGCCGCACTATAGTCTATTGTACCCCTCAGCTAACTATGGTACTATACACACTCCTACATCTCTCATAGATGAACCTTATCATAAGTTGTATATTTTATATAATTTATACTATTCAAGCCAACCCGAAACCTTCGTGACCTTCAGTAATTGCTAGTAATAATGAGCCTCTCAAGGTTTCATAGCTTTCGTACGCTGGCAAATCAATCTGATTAAAACATGTATGTGATGATGGAAGTCTATCTGTACTTCCGTAATCTCTATGGATACTAAACTTGGACCCATCAGTTGCACCTCTCAATTCTTTAAATCCGTTCAAAGGGACTTTTGAGGTTCCCGTTGCAAATTGTAATAATTTAGCCCGCTCTTCGTTATCAAATGATTTCACGGCTCTCCAGAACCACTGGATTTGGTCAGAAGATGGGGAATAGTTATTGTAAACCGTATTGTTCTGCCAATCCGTGACATCGATATCTGGGAGACCACTGATCAACAATTCTAATTCTTGCTCATCAAAGATAGCCACCAATTCTTTAGGAATAATCTCATGGAATCCCATCAAGAAATTATCCATTTGTTCAGCCACCGACGTTTGCAATCTATACTCAACCACCAACTTGACATACTCTTGCTTGTTATCTTCAGTTACCGGAATGTCTCTTCCGTTTTCAATTAAATCAATGATTTTCTTTTCACCGTAATCATCGGTTTCAACCAGAAAATCTTCCGTGATCACATCGGTGATATCATTTTCCAAAATCCAAATCAATGACTTGAAGTACTCCAAATCCAACGTCTCCATATCTTTAAGTGACACACTTCTACCCAAAATTCTCTTGTAAACGGCTCTGCTAAAGTGACAATCCAAGTAACATTGATCGAAAATTGCCTTACCTATAACTTTACCGATAAACTTGAAGAAGGACAAGTGTTCAGGGTTAATGTAAGAAGTTCTGTTAGGATGGTAGGTATTTGAATCAGAAGAAACTGGAGTGAATAATGCATAGTCTGGATTAAACATTTGCCTGGACAATACTTGGTACCATTCTCTCGTGACACCACCAGCATCCACACCGGATTCTCCTTTGAAGTTGACGTCAAGTTTACTATTTCTAAACTCTTCCTTGGATTTGAAGAATAATGACCGGTAACTATCCAAGAAAACCTGGTCACGACGAACACTAATTGCCAAAGTTTTTTCTTCGTTAGTGGTGGTGTGTAACTTTCTATCAAAGTAGTTCTTCTTGTTATCAAATTCCAATACTTTTGGATTACTAACCAACATGGCAAATGGACCACTCATCAAATTAGGATTAGTTCTAACCATTTGATTTAAGATTTTTTTATGTTCATCAGTGAAGGAAAAGAATAAACTTTCAATAGGCTCCTTGGTAAAGTCAACCTTCCTAACTTCGTACTTAACTGCATCTTTAACTTGGAGATCCTTGACTTTACTATGCTTACAAACAACCATAAGAGCTTCGATTAACGGTAACAAGATTGTTGCAATGTTGGAAAGCTCAGAATTTTCCTCTAAAACCTTCAAACAATCACTCAATGCATCCCATAATGAACCCAATGCCAATTTCTTATACAAACTTGCCAATTCTTCAATATCATCTACTTCTTTGCTCTTGACTTTTTCTTTACTGTCAAACATGTAGTCTAAAGCAGTTAGAACCCTCAATAATTTGGCTTGATCAGAGCTCGAGGCATTAAACTTGGAAAATGATTTACTTTCATTATCATAACTTCCAGCCCTAAGCTCATTCGCCAATGTATTCAAGTCAGAAATTATGGACTTACCTAATAATGAAGCTTGTTCACTCAACTCAACCGAGAAAATCTTTTGAGCATTCTCTAAATTAGTCAAATTCTGCATAGCACTAATTGCCCTGGTAAAAGTTGTGTTTGGACAGTCATTAGACGTCAAAAACTTAACCATCTTGCTGAAAAGTCTATCAGGGATATATGGGGGTGAAAAAGGGATAGGTTTCTCTTGTTGCTTACTCTTTTTAAATAAATTCAATGGTTTGGTAGTCAATTGTAGGATTCTTGATAAAATGTCCATGAAAGGTTGATCTTCTCGCAAGCTGTTATTATCAAGAAGGCCCAATAAATAATTAATTTGGAACCTGTCAGTCTTGGATAAAGCACTCTTGTCTTTAGACTTCTTCTTGACGAGGTATGGGTTTTCATGCTCCGATAAGAAAAAGTATCTCAACTGACTATTATTTTCTAATAAAAACAATAATAAATCGAGTACTTGGTCAGCCACCACCACCGGTGACGCATTCAATGGCATAACTGATTTGACTTTGTTGGCATCCTTTTCTTTCTGTGACTTGGATGTCAAATGGTGGAAGATCTTTTCATTAGACTTTTTCTTTACAAGACTTTCGTGCAAGATCGAGATGAGTAAATTTACAACTTCAAACCTAGTCTGCTTATTGTAACACAAGTATTTCAAAGTTTGGTGAATATTATCCCTTTTGGTCATATTCTGGGGGATGAAAAATAACCTAACAATAGCAGCAATACCGGTTCTATCAACCAAAGGAGTGAAAAAGATCTTTTGTTTATCTTTTTCCTTCTTTTCATCCTCTTGAGGATTTTGATGGTTGAGTTGATCATCACGAGCGTCGCCACCTTCAAAATCGTCTATTTCATCGTCACCACTTTCGTCTTCATCGTCGTCCTCACGCATATACGAAAATCTAGCCATGGACTCCTGCTGAAGAATTTCTTCTCTGATTTGATCAGGAAGTGCCTGTAAGAAATCAGGATCTATTTCTCTACTAGTATTACCCACGCTTCCACTTCTTGCACTTGCCCTCCGCTCTCTAACATGTTGAGTAAACACCTCTTCTCTCATATCATCAGGCAAAGCCTCAAAAAATTCTGGGTCGATATCAGTGCCACTGATATCTACTTCACGCTCACCAATACGAACCATGACCGGCTCCAAGTCTTCCTGAGGATTAGTAGCAGAAGCGGCCTCACGTTCTTTTTCTTCCTCTTCTCTCTTGAGACGCTGCTTCTCTTCTCTTTTTCTCTTTTTCTCTTCACGTTCTTCCAAGGTTTGTCTTAACTTCTCTTGTCTCTCCTTATTGAGCTCAATACTTGGTTCAGCGATTTTGTTAATGACTCCCAAGATCATATGATTCATTATCTTATCCTTATGCTTTTTCTGATACTCAGGAATAGAATCTGACCATCTTTCAGTCGTAGATTTGATATATAAATTGTGTAAAGGATCACTAGATGGTTTTGGATTGATATTGAGAAGACTTTCAAGTTGACGATCAAAATGAGGTAATTCATGTTGATTATTACCGATACGGATGAATCCTGTAAGAGCACCATCAGTGGTCCGGGCATTCAGACGGAAAATACCACCAAACACATCGGCCAACCCTCTGTTCATAGCTGGACGCAAGGCTTCAAAAAACGATGTGGCAAGCTCGCCAGTAGCTCTTCTATTGACAGAAATGTTACCAATATCGTTGTCACTAATTGAATTTTCGGAATCATAGTCATCGGTCCCGTCATCTTCACTCGGTTGGCGTTCACCAATAGACCGAATGGCTGCTCCATTTTCGGGATCTTCAGTTCTTGCTACCGGTTCATGTTCAGAGGCTTCGCTGTCAAGATCACCTAACCATCCATCCAATTCAGCTTCATCGTATTCACTGCTACTTCTGTCCTCAAACTCACCGTCTTCAAAGAAGAATTCAGACACATCGCTATCTGCAGCAACGGAATTGGTGTCGACTATTTCCACATCGGAATCATCAGCATCAAATACCACAGATTCTTCGTCTTCGCTTCCATCTTCTTCTTCACCGTGGAAATGGAGTGAGTCCATCATAGAAGCATCATCCATTAACTCGGCTTCAACTTCTTCAACTTCCTCATCTTCGTCGCCTTCATCTTCTTCTTCCATATCGTCAGATAGAGCGTCTGAATCGTCCATATCACTATCTGAATCACCAATTTCCTCATCGCTGATCTCTTCACCAGATAAAACAGCCAAAGGCTCACCCTCGTCATCATAATATTCATCGTGATCCTCCTCGCTATCGTACTCAATATCATACATTCCCAAAGTGGAGTTCTTGAACAAATCAGGTGTATCATCTTTGTCATCATCTTCGAGCTCTGGGAGATCTTCGTCTTTATCTTCGTGCTTATCTTCAAAGTCGCTTTGGAATTCAGCCTTCAATTTACCAAGATACGTTAACGGGTGTATAGCAGCCTTAATAACTTTGTCAATATCCGGGAAATTCAAATCCAATGATGCAATCAACGTCGTTATATGATTGGGGACTTGATTGTCAATTAAACTCTTGGAGATAAAGAAAGGATCATACTTTGTAGCATTCTTGTTAAGCAATGGACCGGTAACTTGACGGAACTTATTAGAGAGTAACGCACCAGTCAAGTCCAAAATATCAATCAATTTGCTATATCTGTTTTGAATTGGTAGAGCAGAATTGGTAGTATCCTTCATAGACTTGATGATAAGGTCGGTACAAAACTTTCTGATAAAAGCCATGTCTGGATTTTCTTCTTTGGGCTGAGGAGCATTCTTTTCATCTAATATCGGAGTGGAAACTAAGGCTAGTATAGCAAGTTTAGCAAGCGAAGAAATCGATGCTTTTCTTTCAGCTTCGATACCAGTACTTGAAGTTAACAGATGCGTTGGAATCAACTGATGGATTAACACATTAAGAGCCGTTGATCTAGGCTTAACAACATCCAGGCGATCTTTCTTTGAGTATGTTATGAATTCTAGTTTACAACTCATATATGAACCTAATAACTCAGTCAACATTTGAAGAAGGTAACAAGCATACGCAAAGTTTGGATTTCTAAAGATTTCCAACGCTTTATCCTTCTTCTTTTCGTCTTTTGGCTTGACGTAATCTTTAGGAGTGGTGAGAATATCCTTCTTACAAACGGTCACAAGTTCAGAAATTAATGATTGAATTACCGAGCTGGTGGCAATTGAAGGAGTCACTTTCTTGTCTGCTTCAATCATTTCAACATCATCCACCGGTTTGTTCTCGTCTTCAACAAAAGTGATGGCCATTTGAGTAGGATAAAGCCGTGAACCATCGTATTCGAGAAGTCTAATCTTGTCGGAAATCGCATCTGTAAACACGCTGGGGTTTCTGGTTCCTATAGAGAAACATTCCTTCAAGAAAAGAGACAATTCTCTCTTATTTTGTGGTTGAACGAGACTTTTCACTTCAGCCACCATGTTCACTTTTATAATCTCCGGAGTTTCAAAACAGCGTCTAACAAGAACAGCAAGTTCCTCTTGTGGTCTTTCGTTCTCAGCCTTACTTTCTGCGGTAAACACAGAACTTGCAACGATAAGTTTACCAATAATTGAAGATTTGGAGAGCTGTTCACGGTTCTTGTCATCTTTACAGAGAATAACCAAGACGGAAATTACAGCAGCAATAGTTTTCTTGTTGCTGAGAGTATCAATTCCAGTAATCTGTTGAAATAACTCATCCTGTGATTCACTTGAAAGGATCCCTCTTACCACAATATCTGGGTTAACTATATTTTGTAATGTGTTATGTCTCGGTTCTTCCGGTGTTGGAACATCTTGGAAAGAAAGAACCTTCAGAATTAAAGTCAATCCCTCAGCACAAAAGTCCTCATTAATAATGTTCTCACGATTTTCCCTTAATGCTTTGACAAAAATATCACAGATAAGTTGATAGACGTCGTATTGATCCCCTTTGATAATATTTTGATTCGCTCTTGTGGTGACCTCCAAAATTGAATATATCAATTTGATGCTGGACTGTAAGAAGGCCTTTGCCTCCACTCCATCAACCCGACCTTCCTTGATAGCCAACAACGAAGTTTTCGCATACTTCAACCCTTTCTGGTCATCTTTAGAAAGAATTATAGCAACGTTGTTACACAAATCAGGACATAATTTGGCAATATTGAACCATTTTTGAACATAATCTGATGGTAATTTTGGAATCACTTTATCTTTTAAGCTGACACTAGGAACATCAATTTCATATTTAACATTATCTTGATTGATTCTCTTGCTTAAAGTGTCTAGTAAATCCTTATCCAAGGCTTTACTTGGACATGGCCATTCGCCTTTTGCGAGTAATTCTAATGTTAGTGTGTGCTTAAAGTAATGGATAGCGTTTTCCTCTGGAAGACCAATTGATTTCAAGTACTCGACCTGATCGTAAGGTGGTGAAACATTTTTCCAATCCAAAGGAACAAAAATTGTTGCTTCTTCTGCCTGAGGATTGAAATAGACTTCATGGGTGATGGCTACCAATCTATCCATTAAGCTATTTGGTAGAGTAGCCGAAGCTGACAAGATGTCATCAATGCAACTATTCAAGAGAATAGAAGCAAAGTATCTTCCGTATGCAACGGTCGATCTTACAACGTCAAACTTCAGGTCAACAAATGAGTGGTACATATAGCTAGTGTTGGTAAACCCAGGAACGTAATCTGGGTTTGTAATGGAAGCAAATATCGTAAAAATCTTGACAAGAATAAGTGTAGTAAGTGATTGTTCAGTTTGCCTAATAATCTTAAGCTCATAATCAGCTCCGATAGAAATGACTTTCTTGAACTGGGAGCAACCTATACGTTCAAGGTTACCAAATACACCAGCCTCTAAGAATGCAATGTTGAGAGACGTCTGAACAATATCTTTTCCTCTATCTTTTTGATGCAAAACATACCACAAAATTGATGTAACCGTAAAAATGTAGACAGATGGGTAAGGTAAGTTTTCGTTGTAACTTGCTGTAAGATCAGCAAATATCGATGCAATAGTGTTAGTTATTTTGACGGCGTTTCTACGCTGATCTGCAAGATGGAATTCTTGTCTCCGGTGCATACCAATTTTTCCGAAATAACTCAATGCCAAAGAAACCAGATGTTCGATAAAATAACAGAGAGATCTTATTTGAAGCGCATTCTTGTAGACGGAATTCACCTTCAATGATGGATCTACTTTCTTATCAGTGTTTGGTTCTTCCAATAAGATGTTGATTGGTGGATTGTGACTTTCAGATCCAGGGTGTGTGGCGATTGAAATGTCATCTGGAAGATTAGCCCGAATATAACTCTCTTCAATGATCAGCTTTTTGAGTAAACCCCCAAGGGTTTCAAGAAATTGTAATCCAAGTTCATCACCAAACACTGCTGACAAGAACTTGGATTTCTCGTGCGAGAGTGTATCCCACTTGAAGTAGCTACTTCCCATAAGAATATTCACATAGTTGAGCAGTTGCATCAACTTAGTACATTTTGCCGGATCGTGGGAATTTGATGCAAAAAAAGATTGATTGTCGGGGAGACTTAAGAATTCGTCAATAATAGGTGATCTAATGTTACGCTTGATGTACTCGGAGAATTCACTCGACTTGGGGTTATTTTCATCATCGTCATCATCATCAGTGAAGAAAGAAAAAAGCTCCACCATGTTGAAACAAGATGCCACAAAGTCGTAAGGAACATTAGGCACTTCGAGTAAATTCAACCATAGCTTGGGATCAATTTCCCGTAGAATTTCTACACTCCAGTTACCTTCACAGACTAAGCCCCGGAGGAAAGATATGGTGGCCTCATACATACGAGAGTATTCCGAAGGTTCCCAAAGTTCGGCCTCTGTGGAGTTCTCATGAGGTTCATAATAACGTACTCCAGCAACATTGGCATTTACCAACAGCGGGATATCTTCAAGTAATTTTTTGATTTCAGCGATGAATATTTTTTTGAAAGAGGAATAATGTCTTCCCAATTCATCGAATAATTCACCCAAACTAGTTGCTCTATAGTTTCTCAGTAAAATTTTGCAATACTCGATGTCTCTAAAGATCTTGAAATAAGTATGAAAACAATTGTTGTCTTCAACTTTTTTCAATCCATCCTTATTCAATGCAATTGCTCCCAATACTTCTGGCAATGACAGTAATAAGTCACCGTTAGGCATAAATAGAGACTCGTAGTTGTCGATAATGTTATCTATAACGTTAGCCTCATTTAAAATCGAGAACGCTGTAGGTTCATTATGAATAATATAGTATATGGAGTCAATAGTGGACCCCAAAATACGGGGACCGAAAGTTTTTGGATCAAGAAGAATTTTGTTGAAACTTTGTAAAATTGGTGAATCAAACAAATTTCTTAATCTATCACCACTATCCCAACGGATCAAGTGATTGACTAATTCTAGTAAATTTCTCATGAAATTAGCCTTTCTGAAGGCGATTTTGTATTGCACGGTAGCATCTTTAGGGGCCCCTCCATCGTAATCAGGGTTTTCAATTGCCATGTCAACTTCTTGACCCACAACTTTGATAATCAACTCAAATCCGTGGTTATTCACAAAATCATTCAACGATTCTGGGCAGTTGTATAGGAAAACCGAGACTAAGTGCACCGCCGCAGATGCATGCCACCAATACTTATAGGAGTCTTCCAAATAAACCATGAGTTCTTTTAAAATCCCACCAGCAGCCAATTTAGGGGTCAAGCTCTTTGTACCCACCAAATTTCCAAGCATATTAAACAATGTGATGAATCCTTTATGTTTCTCTTCCGACTTACCACCGGAAAGCTGCTTATAAATATACCTTAGGGCCTGGTACAACACCCCATGGTTCACATTACCCCCCATACATCTGATTAATTCGCCACCCCAGACTTTCTTTAGAGAAATACATCCCAAGGCTTTCATTGCCAGAAAGAATACCTCGGGTGTGGCCCTTTCGATATTGTCTGGTTGCAACATTTCTACAAGAAATGTGAACACGTAGGGTTCTGGTTCAAACACTCTGGAAGAGATGTATTCTTCGTTCGAGCAACAAATGATGAAACAAATCCCAAACAATTTGATCTGTAACAACATTTGCCTTAACTTGATGCATTCCAGAGTGCCACTACTGAACGATTTGGCGACGTAAGCGTGAAGGCCGAATTCGAACCACAAATGCTTTGGAATAATTTCACTAGCTTTTTCGAAAATTTGGTCAATTGTTAGCCTATGGACGTTTTCTGGAGAAATTGTAAACGTGCACAAAGTTTCCACGTCTTTTTCCCGATTTTGACTTGATAATTTTTTTGTGTTCTTCTTTTCGAGTTTTTCAGTCTTTTCGGTTTTTTCAGTCTTTTCGGCCTTTTTGTAGTATGGGAAACTGATACCTTTCCATTCTTGGGGGAAATCACCCAGCCTCTCAAGACTTTCAGTGTACGAGTAGTGGTCACCAATGACTACCGGAACATCCTTATTTTTCTTTTTCAAGTTAAACGCCGGAGTGACCAAAGGTGGGTAAGCGTGTAAAATATCGAGCACCTTTTTTTTAACATCTTTTGGCACCAGAAACCGTGCATTCAGTTGCATACTTCTTTCTCCCAAACACACGGCTACTTCCAAAGCGGCCAAGCGGACAGGCAATGAGGCGGTATTAATCAATTGGAAAATCCGTTCATTACTGTTATAAATACCTCTGTTTTCACAATGCTCCAAAAGCACTACTGTGAAATCTAAACAGGCAACCAACAACTCACTATCGGATTTATTGATTAACTGTAACTTGGGTGTGTCATTATCCAATTCATATTTCTTGATGAGTAATTCATATATATCATCAAACCGATTCAAGACGTCGATCCAATGGTATAAATCTCCTTTGGGTTTCTTCCACGATAAATTCGAGGTGAGAAGTCCCACTAAGTCCAGGGAATGGCATTGTGCCAATTCCAGGATCAACGTTAATCCTTGAGGTTTTTCCATTCTTTCCTGATGATCTTGCTTCAGGGTTATCATGGTAGCGGTATTAGCAATTTTCGCGAAGACTTGGTGATACTAATGCAAGAGACTGGTGAGAACATTAGTAAAAATAGCGGAGATCCGAAGGGGAGAGGTGACAAGAGTGAAAAAGGTGGTAGAGGTGGACTTGAAGTGAATATTCATCCCCTTTTATCGCTCCCGATACCTCAATTACCAAAAAACTTCAATCCATTAAAGTCAAATATTGACTACAACCCATACTATTCTCCTGCCCCCTCCCGAAAAACTCGAAAAGGTGCTCTACACTTTGACAGTGGTAAGCACTTGAATCAGGGTGTTAAGAGACGGCAGTTCGAACAAGAACAGCATGAACACAATTTAAAACAAAAAGTTTTAGAGAGTAAAGGTTTATCTGCTAATGTTCAGTTGGGTGAAGAATTGTACAAGCCAGAACCACCCAGTATTGAATTACCGTGGTGGGATGCGTACTATGTCGATGGAACTACGTATGACGACGTTGCTGATGAGAAATTCGTGCTTGATAATGAAGAATCACCGGTTTCTTTGTACATTCAACATCCAGTATTTCTTAAACCAGCGTATGAAAAGCATCAACCGAATGCTAAATCAATGTATTTGACAAAAAAGGAGCTTAAACGAAAGAGAAAGAATGAGAGACAAGAGCGGTTCAAGATCCAACAAGAACGGGTTCGTAAAGGGCTCGATCCACCGCCACCGCCAAAAGTAAAATTGTCCAATCTTATGAGTGTGTTAACAAATGAGGCTATTAAAGACCCCACTGCTGTCGAACGGCGAGTAAAAAAGGAAGTCGAGGATCGGTATACGAAGCACATGAAACAGAATGAGGCTAGAAAGCTTACAAAAGACCAGCAGCATGAAAAGGCTCATAAGAAGCGGGAATCTGATCTTTCAAAGGGTTACTTCCGTAACGTATATAAGATTGATAAGCTTGTTGACCTGCAGCATTTTTTCAAAGTAGATAAAAACCCCCAGCAATTGGAATTGAGGGGGCTTTGTATAGTGCATGATCAAATGACGTTAATTGTAGTGGAAGGAGGTGCTAAGCTGTTGAAATTCTACGACAAGTTGCTAATGAGAAGGATTGACTGGACAAAGTCGAACAATCCCGACACTGACCTCTCCAGAAATAAGATTACAAAAATCTGGGAGGGGCAGGTAAAAGAGCTAAGATTTCAGAGATGGTCATTGATTAAAGTAAGTGACCAATTGGAGAGTTTATTGAAACGGTTTGACGTAGAAAATTATTGGCGGGAAGCGGTAAATTACTAGGAGGTAATAGTTATTGAGTTAACAACTGTAATATATTGTAAATTGTATAATCTCCTTTACGACCTCTAATCCTTCTTGTGTCACGTGATTACGATTTTTTTTTGTTTTTCGACCTCCTTTTCACGCTTAGTGATAACCCACCGGTTGGTAACTCCAATTTAAACCAATTAGTATGGATCTATAGATGTAAAATATCCATATAATATGGTGCAAGCTCTTAACTCCGACCCCAATTTATAATCCTTTTATTTGTCAATTCATATTTTTGGTCGAGGTCGCACAGAAAAACTACTTCAACTAGTAAAAATGGCTGCTGCTTATTCGATCTTAGGTAAACAAGTTCCTTCCCATATCGTATGTAATGCTAGAGAGTGACTTATAATTACTATATGAGACCACATGCCGATTTATGCCCATCAATTTCTGATAGGTTTTGAAAAATACTAATATCTAGCTTTCTATCTTAACCTTAGGTTCAGTTGCTGGAATTGTCGCTTGGCCTCGTGCTAAGACTGATGCTCCAGCTCCTGCTGCTGCTCCAGCCACTCCAGCTCCAGTTGCTAAAGAAGACGATTTCGATTTAGAAAAATTCATAAAGTATGTATAATTACCAGGAGGCCGACTTGGATAGCTATTCCCGATCCTCGCACAGCTCGCAGTAGCTTCCGCGACACATAAGAGGGTTATAAGGAGAGATCCAATTACTACGATCCCACCGCGACTCCACCGCAATTCCGACGTGACCAGGTACTTTTCTGAGCCCACTTGACGGGCTGATCCCACTTGAAGGCTGATCCCACGGCAAACTGATCTCACGTGAACACAAAACGAACCTTCCGAACGGTACGCGATTCCAAGAGAGAGCCTACCTGACTTGCTATTTCCCACGTCATTCCCCTGTCATGCCTACCAGATTACTAACGTCTAGCGATTTAAGTAAAGAAGAATCAAAATAGGTAGCAAATATACATCCTATCAATAAACAATCCGAATATCGCTTTCCTGATCGGGTCTAGTAAACACCTGAATTATTCCGCGTACACGTCTATAAACAAAGATTACTAAGATCCAGACGTGGTGCGTTTCAGGTGGGTGTGCGTTGCACTAACATAAGTTTACTAATCATACTCCCAACTGTATAGGTATTGGTTAGATACATCACACTTTAGAGTCATGTATCTACAATATACATACAACTTCATCCCTACAAGGCCTCTAGATGTCATATGACGAAAGCTGTACCTCTTCCCGTCATCTCCAGCTCCGGTTCACACGTCCGCGTCCTACATACACGTCTTCCCTTATATACACGTCTTCAACCTTGTACACGTCCTAAGGTTAGAGAAAATAAACAACGCGATCGCGTCTATATAAAGCCATCGATTCCCGTTTATAGATTTTTTTTACCTTTTTTACTTCATCAATGTACGTTTGCAAAAGAGGAGGCCACAAAGAGCCTGTCAGATTTGACAAAATTACCGCCAGAGTACAAAGATTATGCTACGGTTTAGATACCAAGCACGTTGATGCTGTAGCCATCACCCAAAGAGTCATCTCCGGTGTTTACCAAGGTGTTACCACTATTGAATTAGATAACTTGGCTGCCGAAACTGCTGCTTACATGACCACCATCCACCCAGACTACGCGATTTTGGCTGCCAGAATCGCTGTTTCGAACTTACACAAGCAAACCACAAAACAATTTTCCCAAGTTGCTACCCAATTGTACGAATACATTAACCCAAAAACTGATAAACACTCACCAATGATCTCAGAAGAAACTTATAAAATTATTCAAAAACACAGTGAAGAGTTGAACTCTGCTATTGTTTATGACCGTGATTTTAATTACAACTACTTTGGTTTCAAGACTTTGGAAAGATCTTATCTTTTAAGAATCGATGGTAAAGTCGCTGAAAGACCTCAACACTTGATCATGAGAGTCGCCATTGGTATCCACGGAGATGACATCGAGAGAGTCATTGAAACTTACAACCACATGTCCCAAAGATACTTCACCCATGGAAGTCCAACCTTATTCAATGCTGGTACTCCAAACCCTCAAATGTCTTCCTGTTTCTTGGTGGCCATGAAGGATGATTCTATTGATGGTATTTACGATACTTTAAAGACATGTGCTTTGATTTCTAAGAGTGCTGGTGGTATTGGTTTGCATATTCATAATATTAGAGCTACTGGTGCCTACATTGCTGGTACTAATGGTACTTCTAACGGTATCATTCCTATGGTCAGAGTGTTTAACAACACTGCTAGATACGTTGACCAAGGTGGTAACAAGAGACCAGGTGCTTTCGCCTTATACTTGGAACCATGGCATGCTGATATCTTTGATTTCATCGATATCAGAAAGAACCACGGTAAGGAAGAAATCAGAGCCAGAGATTTGTTCCCTGCGTTATGGATTCCAGACTTGTTCATGGAAAGAGTTGAAAAGAACGGTGACTGGACTTTGTTCTCTCCTAATGAAGCCCCAGGTTTAGCTGATGTTTACGGTGATGAATTCAAGGAATTATTTGAAAAATACGAAAGAGAAGGTAGAGGTAGACAAACCGTCAAAGCCCAAAAGTTATGGTACGCTATCTTGGAAGCCCAGACCGAAACCGGTACTCCATTCATGTTATATAAAGATGCCTGTAACAAGAAGACCAACCAAAAGAATTTGGGTGTCATTAAATCTTCCAACTTGTGTTGTGAAATCGTTGAATACTCAGATCCAGAAGAAGTTAGTGTTTGTAACTTGGCCTCTATTGCCTTACCATCTTTTGTTGAATCCGATGAAAGCTCTACTTGGTATAACTTTGAAAAATTACACGAGATTACTAAAGTTGTTACCAGAAACTTGAACAGAATCATTGACAGAAACTATTACCCAGTTCCTGAAGCCAGGAGATCCAACATGAGAAACAGACCTATCGCTGTTGGTGTTCAAGGTTTGGCTGATGCTTTCATGGCTTTAAGATTACCATTCGACTCTCAAGAAGCTAGAGAATTAAACATTCAAATCTTTGAGACCATTTACCATGGTGCCGTTGAAGCCTCCACTGAATTGGCTGCCCTTGAAGGACCTTATGAAACTTTCGAAGGTTCTCCTGCTTCCAAGGGTTTATTGCAATACGATTTGTGGGACAGAAAGCCTACTGATTTGTGGAACTGGGACACTTTAAAGGAAAAAGTTGCTAAGCACGGTTTAAGAAACTCGTTGTTAGTAGCCCCAATGCCAACTGCTTCCACCTCTCAAATCTTGGGTAATAACGAATGTTTTGAACCTTACACCTCCAACATGTACTCTAGAAGAGTTTTATCTGGTGAATTCCAAATCGTTAATCCATTCTTATTGAAAGATTTGGTTGATTTAGGTCTTTGGAATGAATCCATGAAGAACAATATCATTGCTAACAACGGTTCTGTTCAAGGCTTATCCAACATTCCTGATGAAATCAAAGCCTTGTATAAGACTGTTTGGGAAATTTCTCAAAAACATATTATTGACATGGCCGCTGATAGATCTGCATTTATTGATCAATCTCAATCCTTAAACATCCACATAAAAGATCCTACCATGGGTAAGTTGACTTCCATGCACTTTTACGGTTGGAAGAAGGGTCTCAAGACCGGTATGTACTATTTAAGAACACAAGCTGCTGCCGCTGCTATCCAATTTACAGTCGATAAGAATTCTGTTGATCAAGCTAATCAAACTGTTGCTGCTTTAGAGAAATTAAACAACAGAAAGTATAAGGTAAGAGGTGCTACTAGTACTAGCGAAGAAGAAACTTCCAGAAGTGCGTCAACTGAACCTTCTTCTGTTGAAAATTCCATTGCTGATTTGAAGATCTCTGATAATAAGGAAGAACCAGCTGAAAAGGAAGCTACCGATGGTGCTACTGACGCTGACGCTAATGAAGAAACTGAAGGTGACATCTTCAGTTCTAAGGTCATTGCGTGTGCCATCAACAATCCAGAATCATGTACTATGTGTTCCGGTTAGATAGATTGTGTTTTTTTGTATCGTGGGCCAGTCCTGCTTGGGTTTGTATGTTAATGTAAAGCTAATAAGAATTGTACTTTGTAAATGTTTTTGTAATTGCTTAATTTGCAACCAATGCGCAGCCATAAAAATTTTCACCTATAAACCGTAGACCAGTGTACGGTTGGTTAATAGATCTGCCATAGACACTCTTGTTTTACTATAGACTCATAGAATACTATATATTTCTCAGTAAATCAAATTTGACATTTCTGAAAAACTTTCAAAGCCACCAACAATGCCTCAGATTGGAAATCAATCACAGTCGGAAAATTTAGACAATTTGGCTAAAAATTCGCCAATCCCCCTACAAGATTTATCCTTTCCGATGGATTCGCCCAACACAGAGAATTCGGGCCAAGAGGACGACATAGAGGATCCCCTTCTTGATCAAGAAATCAGACATCTTCAAGATAACCAGCCTACCCGCTTTTCCCGATTTTTCAAACGTCTTTGGCAAGGCCCTAATGAAATCTTTGATGAGCCCCCATCTAAATTTGAAACAAAATGGTTGCAAAAAATTGATCAATTCCCTGATAAATTAAAAAGTGTTTCGTACCCTATTAAGGTCGCTGGCTTATCAGCATACCTCATATTATGGTATTTATGTATTCATGCTATTCTATTCCCATACTTTATGCATAGCCCCAGTGTACTGAATAATCCCGACATTAAGGTGTTGTCCCTTGGGTGTACAGACCAACTTTGGCGGGGGAAGAACGGGGCTTGTGGATTGAATGGGGAGAACTGCTTACCACCAGATGATGATGTGTTCGTTCGATGCCCAGCCTTGTGCGATCGGAGTTGGACTTATTCTCTCATTCCTCTTGGGGGTGATAGAATCAAGTATAGAGGATACTTTGTTGGTGGAGGTGACCAGGTGGAGTCACCGGCAGCAGATCAACTATCAAACCCCTATAGAGCTGATTCATTTGTGTGTGGTTCGGCTGTTCATGCTGGTTTAATTCTGCCATTTTCTGGTGGATGTGCGAGACTCCTGTATCTGAGTGGTAGTCAAACAACGTTTCGTGCTACACCAGGGCACTACGGAGTAGACGATTCCATTGAATTCAACTCGTATTTCCCGGTATCTTATTATTTCAAAAAACTTCGGAGTGATTTGAAAGCTGCGACCTTCTCCAACTGCTATGATCCTCGTTTACCGGTACTTATAGTTAACATTCTTTTGGGGTTCCCCATAGTCTACTTGGCTAGTGGTGGTGTTATTTTCTGGGTCGTAAACATAGTTGGGTTCTGGACGATCGTGTTGGCTACTGATCCTCCTATTCAAATCGATTCAGCCAACACTGAAACAACAGCTTCTTTGATCTCGATTGGATTGGAAAGGTTCTTACCCTCATGCTTTATTTTGCACGTTCTTTGGTCTATTTCAACAAAGTTTACTTTTGCTTACGGCGAAGATGCTTCTGTGTCGTATATCAAAAGAACGATACTGTTTTACCCGATGTTTTGGTTGGGGGTTTTAAATAACATTAGTTTTGATAGGTTACCAGTCGATCGATTCACCATCAGCGACTTGAGAACGCAACCTGGAGGAGCCTTGGCGGTCTCGTGTATTGTGATATTGGTGGTTACATGTGCGATTATTCAAGCATACAAAATCTGGCAGGCCGGATTGTTTAGGAAATACCTTTTGATATATGCTCTGTTTCTTTTGGGACTTGTGGTGATCTCTATGATCCCCGGTCTCACTCTCAGGGTCCATCATTACATTCTTGCACTTCTTTTAATCCCGGGTTGTCGTACCAAGGGAATAACCGCTCTTTTGTTTCAAGGTATTTTATTAGGACTTTTCCTTTCAGGGTCCGCAAAGTGGGGATTGGCTTCAATTGCAGAAACTGAGACGTCATTAAGAAGAGATGATCCAAGTGGTCAAATATTGCCTCCTGTTATCCTTGGATTTGATTACGCATCAGGTATTCTTCAGTGGAATGATACCAAGCCAAATGCTTTGTACGATACCACATCTATTTTAATTAACGATATTGAAAGATACGTTGGTAAGAATGTTTCTTCACTCAATTTGAAGGAACTATTCAAGAGCTCTAGTGATTTATCTTTCTTGCTTAACACTTTACTGGGAGGATCATCAACCATCCCGTTGTACGTAAGAATCGGTAAGAAAATCTTAGGAACTGCAAGTTATAGTGATTTTTCCAATGCTGCCATCATTAATTGGCCAGATGGTGATGTAAAGTTGCCTACACCAGGTATAACCTGAATTATGTAGTTATGAATAGATAAAGGATACACGTATTCTTTTACTATCTGAGTAAATCTAACCTGTAAAAATTTTACGCATAATATCGCATGCATAAGACGCAAATAAGATAGTACGGCGGTTGGGGTGCCGAAACCTTCATAAATAAATCACTTTTTGCAGTTTAGCCTATTTTTATGGCACTACACAGGAAGCCGTATTGTCGTTGGTGATCTGTAACACAATGCTACAGGCCTGTTGTTTTGCACCGCCGTATTTGAGCTGGCACGAGAAAGGTGCGATATTGTTCCCAGATACGGCGTACTCCCGTGTTAGCTTTGGTGTGCGACGCCGTTCTAAATAAATACGGTTAGTACGAAAGAAAATGCTAAACTGCAAAAAATTCGGTTTTATTGTCTGCACAAGACGCATTTAAACTTAAATTACAAGCACACTCTTATCTCTACGTTTTGTCTACAATCATAATATATAATTTCTTCCATGAACACCGTGGCCCGTATGCTCCCTGCATGGAACTAACAAACAATTGACATTATTCAATGTATACTTCAACTTTACCTAACTCTTACAATGGCTGCGAAAATCATATTTAATAATTTTAACTATGACCGACTAGATCAATAAAAAGTCTCTCTCTCAAGATCCCAACACCAGGTTCTCATGCTATGTATACATTATCCGTCAACCTTTAACCGGGAATACCAACTAACTCTTACTGTCTGCTCTCTTTCTGAAACTTTGCACCAATCCCATCACCCGAACCCTTTAATTTCAACCGCAATTTCGCAACCCAAAACTTGATTCGTTTGCTGATGCTCCAGATCAGGTCTCCCTCCTCGCTATTAGGTCTTTCCACAAGGCTTACCGTTAAAAATATTCTTGCCAGAAGCAAACCTTATACCACAGTAGCCAGAGGAACCATTGAGAAACAGAAACAAGACCTATTACCTAAAGCGAGCATCAAATGGTACTACGCAACAGACGTCCCATTAACTAAACCTGAATGGTTTGATTATGCTAAGAAGCAAGAGGCAAAGAAATTTGTTCCATTCTCAGAGTATGATTCCCACAGAATTGAATCACAATTTCATAAGTATTATGAAAGAACTGATGATTCTGTTGGTCCCACGGTTCTTGTAAGTGAGGACCGACTCTTTCTGGTGAACGTAAAGGAGTTTGTACTATCACCAGTTTATTGGGAAGGTCCAGTTTATGAAGTTCGAAGAGGAATGTGGTTCAGTACCGATGGAATCCCTTTAGCAGAGACAATAACTCAAGAAATCGAAATGGGGTACGGCTTAAAGAAGCCTTACTTGTTTGATGAAGAACGGAAAATAAAAGCAGCGGCGAAAAAGGACATTAATAAAGATGAAATATCAAAATTTAATTCGGATGAAGGAATCGGTGATGAAGTGTTCGACCTTATTGATGAAGACGATGATGACATTGTCAAAATAGGTGGAGGGAAAGCTGTTATATACTTTAACAATAATAGAGCCGCTATATTCCCAGAATCAATGCTAAACAATTACCAATTACCAATTATTAGACAATTTGGTACCACTCCCGTTGCATTAATGGATGTCATGCATATCCAAAGGGGATATAGCGATAATTTGACTGCTTCTTTATTTGAAAATATCGCCAGTAATAATCCTATATCTTCTCTCAATGATATATTCCCGGATTCGACTTCCTTTTTTTCTAGTGAAGGGCTGGTGAAAAAATCTGTCAACTATTCAAAGGAAAATGATGGGAATGAAGAAGAGCAAAATAAGCAAATGAAAGATATGATCGAAGAAGACTATGAGGATAGTAATAGTAGAGTGGCTTCCAATAGAGAAATTGATCATTTGGTATTTTGTATTCATGGTATTGGACAAATTTTAGGAACAAGGTATGAATCTATTAATTTTGCTCATAATATCAATGTTTTCAGGAAAACCATGAAAGCTGTATACCAAGATAACAAAAGATTCAGGAAATTGGCCTACCCTGAGCAAGAGGGTAGTGAGATGGAATTCAATAATAGAGTGCAAGTCTTACCTATTTCTTGGAGACATAAAGTGGAATTCCATCCAGACAAGCTTCCTAGTACCGAGAATAAAGATGAACCCAGATTACCTACATTAGCACAAATTAATGTTGATGGAGTTCGGTCACTAAGGAATGTTATTGGTGATGTTGCTTTGGATATCTTGCTTTACTACGAAAGTAGATACATGAATCAAATTCTTGATTCAGTTACAGAAGAAGTGAATTCCGTATATAAAAGATACCTTGAAAACAACCCCAACTTCAAAGGTAAAATTCACATTTTAGGTCACTCCTTAGGCTCAGCGATTTCTTTTGATATTTTATCAAGGCAATACAATGGTCGTCCCCCTCATCCTGATCCAAAACTTGACCTTGAGTTCGATGTTGATTCGCTCTTTTGTGTCGGGTGCCCCGTAGGAGTGTTCAAATTGATTAGTCAAAAGAACTTAGTGAATCGAGTGGATTTACCCATAGATTTTGATCCAAGAGATGAAAGTTTAACGTTTTCGTCTCCAAAATGTAATAATATTTACAACTTGTACCATCCATGCGATCCTATTGGTTATAGACTTGAGCCTTTAATCAAACCCAGATTTTCTAAGTTCAAGGCGGAAGAAGCACCTTTTGCTGTGGAAGGTATCAATACACAAATCAAAGGCTTGGCGACTTTCACAGATGAGCTTCAAGAACGAATTGCTGGAGCTACCAATTGGTTTTTGAAGAAGAAGAAGAGTAAAATTGCCAATGAACTTGACAGCAAGTTAGCTGATGAGAATGCTTTGGGTGACATTGTGAGTAGTATTGTCAAGTCCAATGCTGATGATGACGATCATCGTTCTCAAAAGAAGCAACTCATGCCAGAAGAAGATTTAAAGGAAATATTAAAGTTTAACAAGGGAGGCAGAGTTGATTACTGCTTGCCAATGGGTGTGTTTGATATATCATTGGTTTCCGCTATTAGTGCCCATGTATCCTATTTTGAAGATCAAGATACGGCAGGGTTTGTAATGGGAGAATTACTTTCCTCCACCAAGCCTCCAGTGGCTGTAAAAGAGGTTATGTTTATGGAGGATAAGTAGATATGTAGAACCATGTAAAAAGAATAGACATTAAAAACGAGAAATTAGCGTACAGATTGATAATTCTGCATTTTATATATCTACAAATCTTCAATACCTTTATCAAAGTCCTTTTCTATCAATTCTAACATTCCCTCAGGTAAGATAGGCGTTCCTTCGTTATCAAGAACGTACCTAAATGGCATTTCAGTTGATTCATACTTGTTGAATTTAATTTCTGGGTAATCAATGAATTTAATATCTTCGAATTTAATCTTCTTATCAGCAATAATTTGAGTAGTTCTTATAGCCGTATCGGTGGTCATTTGTAAGTTACCTAATCTTCTACCAGCGAATCCATATTTGTCTCTTAATAGACCAGTTCTATCAATTCTTGGATGAGAGCCTAAAATTCCCCCAAAGACGAAATACTCAAATTTTCCTGAATCTTCTGGTACCAAGTCGATGGTGGCAGCTGGGTCAAGGAGGCATACTTTTGAGTGATCTAATCCGCCGTCGAGATTGATACATTCTTTTGTAGTCCATTGTAAGCCTAAATCTAAAAGAGGTTTGGGAATGTCTTCTTCAGTTGTTCCTTCTGGGAGGGAAGTGAGGACCAAGCTCTCTTTACCAACGTCTCTGATGATTCTGGAGTATTCCAAGATGACCCATTCGGAGAACTCTGGCTCCATGTGTTCGATAATGTACTTCATGCTGATAAGGGAGACCGAGAGTGAGATTGAAATTGAGAGTGAGATGAGATGAGGTGAAACATAAACGAGGTGGAGACGACTCAGAAAAACAGCCAGTGAAGGTGAAGGTGGAAGATGAGGGATGAAGGGTGGATTCTAGAAGATAGAAGGTAGAATGGGATTGAATGTTTGACTATTTTGTGAATTGAGCAGATTCGGTGCTTTTAACTCTGGTGCTTTTAACTTTGGTGCTTTTAGCTGTGGTTCCTCAAAGGTTAAATTCTATTATAATAAATAAATGGTATACAATTTCCTCTAGCAACCCTTCTGTTGCTCTCTTTCTAATAAATCATCTCTAAAACATCAGACATCAGCAGAAAAATCAAATGAATACTAGCCTGAAGTGGCAAGTATACAAACAACCCCAGAAATAACACAAGCGATATGTGATAAGGATTCCCCTTAGTATCATAGGCATGAAATACCATTGGAAGCACGTTATATATCTTATGTAATCTAATACATTCTGCAAATATACACAAGCGCTGGTGGAGTTTAGTATTTATCAAGTAAGACACGGCCGCCATTGACCTATCCTTGGGATTATCCATGTGAATAATTATACGAGCCCAATTCCTGCTAAAATCTTCTGATAAATATTGAACAATCTTAAAACAAAGCTTAGTACCTGGTCTAGTGTAGAACAATGCTAAAATTAAGGTTACATAAATCATATCTGGTATATAAAAGTCAATGAAATGACTAAGCACAAAGTGGGCTGCCGCTAATACGGTTTGATCCCTTTCTAATGGACAAAATTCTCTACAACTTGTCATAATGTCAATTTGTGTTCCAAAAAAAAAATGTTGCAGCCAAGCTGTCGCGTTTGCAGCCATTTCCCATTACATTTGATTCCAAATACAAAAGATGTTCTATTACGACAAAAATTACTCTATATTTACTTACTGCAGCATCCTCCAGAAGCCTTGTTGAAAGCCAACCTAGAAGTGGTGTCCTTGTTCAATGAACAAGTATCATTACCTTCCACACCCTTACGGACCTCACTAGTGGTTCTTGCATAAGAAGGTTTGACATCAAGAACTGGGTTTTCAGTAAAAATGTTTCTTGGTCTCAACATTAAATCAAAAATTTCTGTTGGCATAACTGGGAAATCTTCTGGAGATGGGAAATGGGTAATACCAAAAGTGTGGAAGAAAACGATATCTTCGTTTTCAATCTTTTCGGAACCATCACCGACCCACTTTCTCATTCCTCTTAAACCATCACCACTCCATTGAGCAACATGGTCACCGGATGGGTACAATCTACCATATCCAAAGTCTTCATCTTCATAACGAATAACTTCCGTACTGTGTTCAGCCCAAGGAGCTCTCTTTCTAACAAGAGATCCTTCTTGAGCCAAAAGTGGTGGACTGAAAGCAGATACCAACTTATAAGAAGCTGGTTTACCAGAGTACTTGTTGATAGATTTAGGGTTGAAGATATCCCAAGTTCTGGCGGTCTTAGATTCGAAATCGGTCAAAGAATCCTTAACAGTCTTGAAAGTAGTCTTCTTGGAGTAGAAAGCGTTACCATAAACGTTTTCGGAAGACCCAGTAGGATGTGGAGATGGACAAGCATCAGATGTAGCAGCAGAGTTACCTTCACCGTCGATTCTTGGGTGAATTCTCAAAGAGAACAAGTGCTGGTGATTGTGAGCGTTAACTTGAGGATAAACAACGGTACCCCATGGACCACTGTCTTCATCTTCAGCACAAATGTAAGTGTTCAATATACCAGTCAATCTAACTTCTAATTTGATGGTACCATCTTGTCTGAAACACCAGTACAAACAGTATTCATAGTTAGCAGCGGTAAAGATTTGAGAAATAATCAATTTCTTACCTCTAGTGTTAATGGTAGTTTGAAAGTCATCTCTGAAATCAGAGTGCTTGAATAAAATACCGTCATCTTCTTCGTGGATACAAACAGCATTCTTAACGGTAGAGGCATCACCAAACTTATCAACGAAGTGAGCGTCTAAGTAGTGAATAACACCTTTACAGTCACAACCTAAAGTTAAAGGATTAGTACAGTTACCAGCACCATATTCACCAATATCCAAAGCATGCTTTCTTTGGTGAGGGAAGTCAGGACTACCATAAGGAACAATCATTTCAGATAAAGAAATTCTGTGGAACAAGGGTCTGTTTTTACCGTGGTCATTATAGTTAATATCACTTAAAACGATACCTTCTCTGTAGTTAAAACCAACATGGAATTTAAAATTAGACCATTCCATAACATTACCAGACATCTTGAAGGAAACACCTTCCGGTTGAGTAACGTTAAGAGGAGTATCATCTTGTCTAAAACCAGAAGGATTCTCCTTGGTACCGAATTTCTCAGCAATGTGTTTTGGGTGGAAATTGGAGTGCTTGTGTTTAGAAACTTTTCTTCTAGTGGTTGGAATATCAATAAAGATGACTTTCTTTGCATTCATATCAACAATAGGACAGAAATCTAATGGATGAGAGTAATTAGAGTCATCTTCATCAGATCTCCAATACATCAAAGCTTGTTGTAATCTTCTAGAAGCACCCCATCTTTCATCATAACCAATAGTCCAAGCATCACAATAAATATTTTTCATTTGATCTTTTGAAAGGCCAGAGATTTCAACTTGTTTAATAACATTAGGATCGTTTCTAACAATGTCTTCAGTGGCAGATAATTCTGCTGGAGTCAAAATTGGTTGAACACCTTCAGTACTCTTCAATTGAATAACAGTGCTTGAAGGAATATCAACGACACCTTCTTGAATAGCAGTAACGTCTTCTTGAACAGCTACAAAATATGCTAATCTTGGAGGTAAAGGACCATTTTTTTCTTTCCAGTTGTAATAAATACTCTTTGGAGGCTCTCTTAAAGTCACAGTAGAAAAGGAAAGGGATTTACCGCTGTATTTCTCTTTAACTATGTTGGTAACATGTTTTATTTCTTGTGGGGATAATGGATCTAAAGGGTGCAAAGGGGCTGGAGGTGGTGAACCACCTGAAGTTAACTGAGTTGCAACTTGTTGTAATCTTTCCATTTTTCAAACGAAATTTAGACTTAGAGTATAAACTTAGATACTTTTTCAGTTGATTTATACAAGAATCGTCCGCCCTATCTACCAATGATCAGCAGGAATTAGCGTTTGCACCCGAAGAGATCTTATCATTATGATTGCCCAATGCGGATAACCTTTCCCGCGTTGGATTATACCTTCCTGATGGGGAGAAATTTTCCGGAGTCTCATCAACAAGCCTTGGGATTTCTTTTACTAAAGGGGTATTGGTAACCGACACCAACCAGTTGGATGACCAATTCCTTCTTTTATTTTGGGGATTAGGTAGTAGCGGTAGTGGTAGTGGTCTGAGCGTATCTGGCTGCAAAAAAAAAAATAACAAAGCCTGTCAAGTGAGCCAGTCTCCCGGCACACGCCCTAAGTTTACAGCAGTATATGGTTGATAACCAACGTCTTATGGATGAGCTATTTATACCGCATGTAGAATATATCTACCCTGAAATTTACAAAGTAGGAGACACTAACTACTACGAATGGCTGCAAATTCCCATTAGTTTTTATGTATTATATGACTACCATGGTTAATTATGACGATGACAGTCTACCTTACCTGGATCTAAACTCCACCAATAACGTCCACAAAATAAATGGACACACCACATACCCAAAAATCTGCATAAGCACTAACCCATCAGCAAATAGACCTCTGTAGCGTATAATAGTATTGGCTAATTGGTCTGAGCTGTCCGCAGGACTATCCACTGGTAAACTACTGAATACGCTGATCAAAACAGTGCTAAAATTTTTGGTTTTGGGGTCATAATACTTGTTTTCGCCGGTCTTATAATCCTCCATAACCAAAACCAGGTTAAATAGAATATTACTAAAAATGGGCAATAAAATCCCAGTAGCTGCTACAATTCCTGAATTATAGAACGTACCAAAGTACATTACAAGTAACAGCCACGTTATGCATTTTTGTTTGCAAACAAATACAATGATCTGGGTCAATATGTTATACAGGAAAAGGACGTACATGCTCCAGTAAAAATGGTCAGCATGAACACTCTTGCCAAATAAATGCAATTTTGAATCTGTGTTGAGTAAAAAGGCCTTAGGAAATAAATAAACTACCACCATCGATATCAACGAATACAACAACACTTGTTTGGCCAAAAACCTGCCAATCCTCCTTGTACATGATCTTCGTTCTTCCCACTTGTAATTTTTTTCAATATCCGAGTGTCTCGTAAAGTCATCGATAACACTGTAGCACGAATAGAAAAACCATAAGAAACATGAGATGCCTATGAGCGATAATCCAAACCTCATGGTGTTCTTAAGCATCAACAGCTTCTGATCCCCACTTTCGTTGAATAATATGGGAGACACTAGCCAGCCTTGAGCAAAATTCCATAAGCACATCACCATTAGAGACCGTAGTATTCTAGGCGTCTCAGGCGTATGACGGATCAGGAAAAACCTGAAGAAGTAGAACACAAGCGCTGTCAACGATAGGATCGACAGGTATACTGGTAAGGACGAGTATGGCTCGAGTAAGTTGTACGAGTTTGTCTCATATGCGATCATCGTATAGAATGAAAATGGCAGTGGAAAGGGTAGTTTTATGAAGGGAAGTCTTACTCTCTTTTTTGATGTGAATTACTTTGCTTCTAGTATTCGTTTAATAGCTCACAAAGAACTGCTATTCACGGAAATAAATCTCAACACCAAAGTCGTATAAGTTTAAAAGCTTTTTTATACGCACAGTAGGTATTTCTGATATTTTTCAATTACTAATAATAGAATATACGAGCACTAACATATAACACAGCCAACTTTAAACACCAAGTCAATTGTATCAATACTTCGAAATGAGTGCTGTCTACTCAATTGAACTCTTCTCAAATGTACTCCTGGTACAATAATGACTTTCCCTAATGGAATCCCTGGGATACTTATATTCTTGGATGTTCGTACCCGGATTTACCGATGGGGCCGTGTGCAGGACTGAGACGAATTGGGTAAATGAGGTGCAGGAGACGTCAAGAGGAGAAAGGGCGTTAGCCCATTTGCGCAGGTAAGCTACTAGTTACTTAGGAACGTCCGGGTGGCTTATGACAACGCGATTAAGCACGACCCGGCTTACTGGCTGAATTTATATATCACACACGGAAAACCATAACTAAAGGTATTATCCGGTTGGATACCCTTGGAGAACAAAATAACTCACTCGGAGATTACTAGCTCTGCTCTTACTCTACAGCAAATATCTACAAGGACACATCTATATGATTCATATGTTATTACGCTATAAAACAAAACAAGCAGAATCGAAGCTTACAACTTATCGTAGTATTCTTCGTAACCTGGAACTTCTGGTTTAAGACCAGCACGTTCTCTCTTTTCCTTAACAATAGAACCTGGTTTAGAGGATGGGTCAGTTGGGTCACCACCTAAGACGGCCCAGTGATCGAAGATCAATTGTGGGAAAGCTTGACCACCAGTAGCTTGTCTCAAATCACCAGTGAAACCGAAAGATTCGTTAACTGGCAAGTAAGCCTTAATGGTGAACAATGGGGTACCTGGTCTTTGTTCTTCAGAAATAACTTGACCTCTCTTCTTGTTCAAAACAGAGTAGATACCACCAATAGCGTTTTCTGGACATTGGATTTCACACAAGAAAACTGGTTCTTGGATAGCTGGTTCAGCCAACAACATAGAAGCGTAAGTAACTCTTCTCATGGTTGGAATGATTTGACCACCACCTCTGTGGATAGCATCAGCGTGTAAAGTGACATCCAAAATGTTAACTCTGACAGATCTAACATTTTCACCAAAGATTGGACCTTCCTTGGTAGCCCATTGGAAAGCAGCAACAACGGAATCCTTGATTTCGTTCAAGTATTGAACGGCCTTAGTTTGGTCAACAACCAAGTTTGGACCGTTACCATCTGGACCGAAACACCAGATCTTTCTGGCATCGGTGACATCCCAACCGTGCTTGTCAGCCAAGATTCTAGCTCTGGCCTTGAAATCATCTCTTGGGTTAATAACACCATCTTCGATGTCAGCAGCAACTTCTTCATCAATTGGTTGAGCCTTAACGTAAATTCTGTTATGCTTGTTTGGAGACTTGGATAAAGCAACCATAGAAGATTCACCTTCAACAGTTTCTCTGTAAGAGACGACTGGTGGAGAGATCTTTAATGGAATACCAGCGTGATCGTTTTGTAAATCAGACAAACAAATTTCCAAGTGCAATTCACCGGAACCAGCAACAATGTGTTCACCGGATTCAGACATGTAAGTCTTAACACATGGGTCAGACTTGGACAATCTCTTTAAACCTTCGACCAATTTTGGTAAATCGTTAGCGTTCTTAACTTCAACGGCAACTTCCACAACTGGGGAGACAGAGAACTTCATAACCTTCATGTTGTGAGAAGATTCGTTGGTGGTGATGGTACCAGATTTCAACAAGAATTGATCAATACCAACTAAACCAACAATGTTACCGGCTGGACAGTCATCGATTGGTTCGACGAATCTACCCATCATCAAAACAGTTCTTTGAATAGCCTTGACGAACAAATCTTCCTTCTTACCGACTTGGAAATTTGGACCTTGAATTCTAACCTTTTGACCAGATTTAACGGTACCAGAGAAAACACGACCGAAAGCGTAGAATCTACCCTTATCAGAAGTTGGGACCATCTTGGAGATGTAAACCATCAAGTCACCGTTAGGGTCACAGTTCTTAATAGATTGACAAGAAGAGTCATCACTTGGACCTTCGTATAAAGTTTCAGCTCTGTAAGCTTGAGCAGTAACTGGGGATGGTAAGTGAATAACAATCATTTCCAATAAAGCTTCAGCAGCTGGCAAGAATTTTCTCATAACAACCTTTAATAAAGCCTTACCTTCTAATTCCTTTTCGTCACCCTTCAAGTTAATTTCCAACTTTTCTAACAAGGTTGGGATTTCAGCCTTCTTGAAGTTCATGATGGCGTTAAATAATCTGAAGATTGGGTCCAAAACGAACATGTTGAAAGCTCTTTCCAAAGGCTTTCCATCAGCGTCCTTATCCTTGTTAGTCCACTTCTTGGTCTTTGGGTTAAAGTAAGAGTCACCCCATAATCTTTCCATCATCTTGATTCTGTCGACACCGAACTTCTTGGAGTATCTGGTGGCGAATTGTCTGACGGTGAAAGCCCAACCGTGTAAACCAGAAGCGAAAGCAACGGTACCCTTGTATGGGTAAACTTGACAGTCACCTAAGACTGGGTCAACGTAGGTAGAGATAATAACGTTAACGGATTCAATAGTTCTGGAGAAAGATTGGTACAAGTCTTCCTTGGTAACTTGTAATTCCAATAAAGCTCTGTCAATCTTGTTAATAACAACAACTGGCTTAATTCTTTCACCTAAAGATTGTCTCAAGACGGTTTCAGTTTGGACACAGACACCTTCGATACAGTCAACAACGACCAAAGCACCGTCAGTGACTCTCAAAGCAGCAGTGACTTCAGAAGAGAAATCAACGTGACCTGGGGAGTCAATCAAGTTAATCAAGAAAGAGTTACCTACAGTCTTTTGGTTAATTTCCTTAACATCATCGTCTTCCATGGAAGCGTATAAGGAGATAGCAGTGGACTTGATGGTAATACCTCTTTCTTGTTCATCCTTTCTGGTATCAGTGAATCTAGCTTCACCGGCCTTAGCAGCAGAAATAATACCAGCTTTTTGGACCAAAGAATCGGTCAAAGTGGATTTACCGTGATCGACGTGAGCAATGACGGACATGTTACGCACATTGGTAACCTTGTCCATCAAGTCACGGATTTGTTCAATAGTGAAAGCAACTAGAGTACGAGTTAGTAAGATGTTCTTATTTTTTTTTCTTCTTCTTTAAGATCTTGTTATTTAGACAGATTAAATTCGTAATTGATTTATGGTTCTCTGGTCGGTCGAAGCCTGGTTTTCCATTCCAAAAATACCGTCTTTAACTTTGGGATCCACTGAGTAGATCAACAGTGTTCAATTCTTTTACATACCCATTTTGAAAAATTGAAATTACCGGTTGTGACAGTTGGTGAAAGAAAAAAAATGAAAAATTTTCATGGCCATGAGGGAGGTGGTTAGGGAGGATTGTGCAGCACACGTCTGGGATGAGAGGGGTAGTGGATAGGCCAGTGCGTGCGAGTGAGGGAGGGAGGGATGGGATGGAGAAGAAGGGCAAGATAAACGGGAAAGGGAAGAAAGAGAAAGATGAAACAGGGAGATAGAGCCTCGAGGGAATGTAGAGTGAGATGTACCGGTGGTGGGGAGTGTACTTTACACCGTATCAAATGTCCACTGTTTAGTAAACTGAGGGTGAAAGTGATGGGCTTCCGCTCGGACTGTATAATGGTTCGCGATGGGGCACGTAACTGTATGAGATGGGATACTGAGATGGGAAGAACATGAGATGTACATAGGTGTAGTTGCGTGGTTTGGGGGTATGGGGTAATGAGATTCTGTATTGTCAACAGGGTTTGCAGTGAGTGGTCTTTGAGCGAGCGAGTGAGTGAGTGAGCTGCTGTTTTTTTATTACTGGCTTTAATGGGTAAGATAAGGAAAAGTTCGCTATTGATGAATGGTGGTTGTAGGTAAGCATTGGGGGTGTTAGGTGGGTGAAGAGTATGCTATATGGTATGCTATGGTATACCGTTTTGTAGTGTATAGTATCTGGTATGTTGGTGGGAGTAGTGATTGAACAGTTGACTCTATTGGGTTAGAGACAGTGAAGTCTGGGCTTTACCCGGAATCAGTGCTGCCTCTGCGGTGTTACCACCGCTTCCACTATTCATTGTACCGCATCGCGAGGTATCTATCTAGCACCGCTCTGCCCTGGCGCACTACACCTACTAGTGCCAGACTCCTCGCGCGGTTATCAAGCTCTCGCACTAATCTCATTTCCAAATCAGAGTCAAGTCAATGAACTTAACTGTACTTATTTCGGGTAGTGGCTCTAATCTTCAAGCCCTTATTGATGCAGAAAAGGTCAATAAACTTCACGGTCATATCACTCAAGTTGTGTCGTCAAGTTCTAAAGCTTTCGGACTTGAACGAGCTGAGAAGGCCAATATTACTACAAGGACTCATGAATTGAAAAATTATTATAAAGGAATCCCAAAAGAAGAAAAAGATGCAAGAGCTAAGAAGAGAATCCAGTTCAATATCGATCTTTCAAATCTCTTGATCCATGGGAACATTGAAGGAAAATCCGATGAAACTTACATAAGACCAGATTTAATTGTTTGTGCTGGTTGGATGTTAATTTTATCTCCAGATGTTTTAGAACCACTTGAAAAGGCAGGAATTGTTATAATTAACCTTCATCCTGCACTTCCAGGTGCTTTTGATGGAACACATGCTATCGAAAGAGCATGGAAAGCGGGACAAGATGGTGAAACCACCACAGCTGGTGTAATGATTCATAAGGTTATAACTGAAGTAGACAGAGGAGAACCAGTTTTGGTTAAAGCTTTAACACTTGATCCAAATGAAACATTGGAAGAGTACGAAGAAAGAGTACATGAGGCTGAGCATAAAGCAATCTTGGAAGGAACCAATATTGTTATAGCTGAATTGAAGAAATCAAAGACGGAAACAAAGAAAGAGACGGAAAGTAAGTCTGAATCTAAGGAAGAAACTGAGACAAACGTGACTGAGGCAAAAGAGACTGAAGCAAAGGAGATTAAATAGTGTAACGACTAACAATAGTAATAGATAAAACTACATTAGTATCTAATCTTTCAATCAATCACAAGAATTCTAAAATGAAATTGTACTAAATATTCTAGATTTCGTATCTATAAATTAGAAATGACTTTTTCGGTAAAGTGTTGAGTAGAAGCACTACCTCTCAAGTCACCGGTTCTGTTTTCTGGACCAGAAGCAATAGTCTTCTTAACAGCACCATCAATTTGTTCAGCGTATTCGTTTAATCCCATATGTCTCAACATCATAACAGAAGATAACAATAAAGCAGTTGGGTTAGCCAAGCCCTTACCAGCAATGTCTGGAGCAGAACCGTGGACAGCTTCGAAAATAGAAACCTTGTTACCCATGTTACCAGATGGAGTAAGACCTAAACCACCAATTAAACCAGATGATAAATCAGACATAATATCACCGTACAAGTTTGGCATAACCATAACAACGTTTTTGTAGTCACTTGGGTCAGAAGCCAACTTCAAAGAAGTGTTATCCAATAATTCGTAGTCAAGAGTAACGTCTGGGTATTCTTTACCGATTTCCTTGGCGGTTTCAACGAATAAACCATCACTCAATTTCATGATACTGGCCTTGTGGACAACTAAAACGTGAGGCTTGTTGACACTCTTGGCGTATTCAAAAGCATAACGAATGACTTTTTCAGAGGCTGGTTTGGTAATCAATTTGATGGATTGAACAACACCTGGAACAATGGTATGTTCAATACCGGAATATTCACCTTCGGTGTTTTCTCTGATCAATACAGTGTCAACGTTCTTGTATGGGGTTTCGAAACCTTCGATACTTTGACATGGACGAACGTTAGCGAACAAGTTAAATGTTCTTCTCAAGGTCAAGTTCATGGAAGAGTGTCCTTTACCGACTGGAGTAGCTAATGGACCCTTTAAGGCGACCAAGTTTTTGTTCACAGAATCAACAGCTGGTTGAGGTAAAGTGGTTCTACCATCAATCAATAATGGGGTAACATCAACTGGTTCCCAGTCGATTGGAACACCAGCAGCTGCGTAAATGTCTTTAACAGCTTGAGAAATTTCTACACCAATTCCATCACCTTCAATTAAAGTAACAGTATACTTACCGTTGGCCTTTTTGGATCCGGTAAATTGACCTGGAATGTATGATCTAACAAGCTTTGGAGCAGTAAGACTTCTTTTAGTGAATTGTCTGAACATTATTGAAGAAGAAGGGTGAGTTGAAAATTTTGTTTTCGGACTTGATTCGCGCTGGCCAATAAAAATTTATCGGGCCCGTGTCGCTGTCGTGGATGCGACTAGATGGTTCCGGGTACTGAGGGTGGGCTCTGTTGATGATATTGACAGGGCCAATGATGTTGATTGATGGGATACGTACAAAATTGGTGCATGACTGGCGGTTGATGAGTTTTCATTCTTTCTTTTCTTCGCTAGAATCCGTTTTGTCTCTGGTTGTTGTTAGCTTTGTGTCTGGATGTCGCAGTATTTATCCGATAGAAATGTCGGAGTACTGGCAATCCCGGGAAGCCTCCCAGCCTTCAATTTTGCTTGTAAAACTTGAGTTGGATAGCTCGTGTTACGTTTGGGCACCGAGAGTTGCAGGTAGTGGCACTCCGATAGCCGTCGTGTCTCTTGACTGCTGGTAGCTCTGTAGAGTCTTGAGACAACCCCGAGCTGCGCGGATCATCTCATCTCGATTTATTTTGCAGCCATATTTGACAGAGGATATAATCTTGGAAAATGCAAAACAAGAGAGTTTATTGATGTATAGGTCATTATGAAGTGAGAAAGTGTTTTACTTGGTTAGCGGGGTAGGAAAAAATTTCCCCAGCCAAATCTTCTTCATGGCTTTTGTAAACTAAGCACTTTGACGAATTGTAGTTGAGCAGTAAAAATTCTAAAACATGCACTGTGCCCCAACATTACATTTAATATCTGGTGTAGCAATTGTAATGAACTTTAAAGCGAATGAACTTTAAAGGGTATTGTCAATAGTATTTTAAAATTAACTTTTATAATTTCCTGGTAAATTAAGGTTACTGATTTGTAAATTTCACGATTTATCAAGATATCTAACGACGAAATTATAAATAAAATACCAATTGATTGGTAGTCACAATGAAACAGTTTACTTACTAAAAAGAAATCAGAACTATTCTAACAGAGATTACCGTTACGATGATTCTCAAAAATAAGTGCTTAACCTCTCTCACCATTCACACTACAATCTACCTTCACTTTATAAAACCATTACACCCAGTATGACCCAGAAGGTTTATTTATTTTGGTACTCTATTTACGATGATCATTGCCTAGAGTTTGGCATCCCTTAGTTGCTATAACTTAAGAACGGCACGGATACAGTCACCATTATGCATATCCTCGAAAGCAGAGTTGATGTCATCAAGAGAACGTCTGTGAGTAATGAAATCTTCAACCTTCAACTTACCGTCCATGTAGTCATCAACGATACCTGGTAATTGTGAACGACCTTTAACACCACCAAAAGCAGCACCTTTCCAAACACGACCAGTGACCAATTGGAATGGTCTAGTACTGATTTCTTTACCGGCTGCGGCAACACCAATAACAACAGAGGTACCCCAACCCTTGTGACAAGCTTCTAAAGCATTACGCATAACGTTGACGTTACCAGTACAGTCGAAAGTGAAATCACAACCACCATCAGTCATTTCAATTAATTTATCGACAATGGTAGTGCCTTCAGGTAATGAAGCAGAATTGATAAAATCGGTAGCACCAAATTTTTCAGCCCATTCCTTCTTCTTATCATTGATATCAACAACAATAATCTTGTTACATTCACGTTGAACGGCACCTTGAACAACAGATAAACCAACACAACCAGCACCGAAAATGGCAACATTATCACCTTTTTGGAGATCAGCAGTGATAGTAGCAGCACCATAACCAGTAGTAATACCGCAACCTAATAAACAAGTCTTTTCATAATCAGCCTTTGGATTAACAGCAACAACTGAGATATCAGCAACAACGGTATATTCAGAAAAGGTAGAACATCCCATAAAATGTAAAAGAGACTCACCTTTACAAGTGAAACGAGAAGTACCATCTGGCATAACACCTTTACCTTGAGTGGCCCTAATCTTACCACACAAGTTTGTCTTACCACTCTTACAGAACTTACATTCGCCACATTCTGGAGTATAAAGAGCAACAACGTGTTCACCAACTTTAACAGAGGTAACACCTTCACCAACAGATTCAACAATACCGGCACCTTCATGTCCCAAAATAACTGGGAAAGCACCTTCTGGATCAACACCACTCAAGGTGTAAGCATCAGTGTGACATACACCAGTGTTAAGGATTTTAATACGAACTTCGTGGGCTTTTGGTGGTGCAACTTCAATTTCTTCAATGGATAATGGCTTGGCAGCTTCCCAAGCAACAGCGGCTTTACATTTAATGGTCTAAAGTTAATAAAGAGTCAATTGGAAGAACCCACATGGTCCAAACGATACATTGATCGTTGATTGAATACATACTTTCCCAACAGTGTCTGACATTATGATAATTGGTGGTAATTCTTGATAAGAACGGTGCGAAAACTCTGACTTTATAGTTTTTTGAGGGGCGGTTTTTTTTGCCTAATCAGGTACTGTAGTCCGATCCTACTGATTTGAAAAATTGATTCGTTTGACAAGTGAAGATTCAGAGCCAGTGGTTGATAAGAGGTTTAGGAGAGGGATTAAGAGGCCTTGTGTTTGATAAATTGAGAGTCTAAGTTTACTTACACTTGAATGTTGTAAACCATACAAGTTAGTGGGTACGGTTTTTTTTGGATGAATTTGGCCAAAAATTGCAAATTGCTAATGCAGATCTCTGTTTGGCGCATCACTTCATCGGTTCGCGTTAGTAAGCCTTAGGTAGTAGCCGAGTAAGACTGACGGGCTGAATCTGATGCAAGATGGCTGGGCTACTTTTTTTTTCTTAGTTCAAGTCTTCTGGGTCATACTGGGTCATACTGGGTCATACTGGGTCATACTGGGTGTTGTGGTCTACTACAACACCCAGTCCGGATTAGCAAACAGATAAACCTCTTTAAACTTTTTTTATGCTTCACTAGAAGCTTCTAAGCTTCTAGTGAAGCTAGTTACTTCAATGATATGTGTACTATTCGCTTTTATCCGGGAAGTAGTACAGAGCAATTGATCTATCGGTTATCGCGTTGAGCCATTTCTTGTAGCTAAATATCTCACTACCAAATGAATATCTCAAATGCACTATTTTATTGTCTATATGCTATAGAATAGTTGCTGCAAAGAACAACTACAGGCGAAGCTCTATTCTTCTCTTTATATTATCAGGAGATCCAGGAAATCCAGCTTTATTCTTGACTTTAATGAAAACATCTTCCAAATCCATAAAACCACTTTTGTAAAGCCTTATCTTGTCTATAAGATCACCTCCGAGTTCCATATATTCTAACTCTGGAGGAAGATCAGCACACTCTATTTCTGAGTTGGAAAGGACCAACCTACGTACTTTTATGCTCCCTAACAAGAGATGAGCTGGTAAGCTTTTGCAGTTTTGTACCATCAAAGTTTGAAGTAAGGAGGGTATTTTTGGAAGTTTTGACAAGAACGTACAGTGGTCAGCTCTAAAATCGACCAACCCGCTTGGTAAAGAAGGAATGCTTAAGAAACATCCCGTTAATGCTATTAATTTTAGTGATCGAGGTAGAATCACGTTTGCTGCTTTGAAATTAACATTTTCAGATACTAGTACACTTAGAGTTTGAGGTAACTCATTCAGAAATTGAATATCAGTGGTTTGATTGCATTTGATACTGAGAGATTCAAGAGAATCGGGGAACTTAATTTGTTTCTCTTCTCCTGAGAAACAGTATAGACTACATTTCTTGAGTCGGTGTAGGCTACTAAGATCGAGGTCACCTACCTGAGCAGTTTCGAGTGTTTCCAAACGAGGATACTTACTGAAGTCAAGTACTGTAGCAGAAGTTTCATCAACGACGGATAATCTTTTCAAATTTCGAGGAAGCATGAGACAGTTAAGGAAAGAAGTGTCATTTACTGTCAAATCTGTGATATTGTCCGGTACCTGAATTACCTGTCCCATTCTTTTACCCAAAAAGTTCACATTAACTTGGGTTAAATTATGAAATTTGTCAAAGATTGAACAATCCAAGTAGTCCGACGTGATAGATTCAAGACTTGACGGGAACGAATTCAAGTCCAATGCAAGCGATTTCTCAACTTCGCCCAACCGGAACGTTTTAATCGACGGGATCATACTCTGCACATCGAACCCGTAAACACGTTCCAAGTCCAAAACCTCAAGAGTCAGAGGAAATACGGTATCTAAGAAATAGAGGCTCTCAATTCCATCAACGTATAAACATTTTAGGGATGAGATGTTAACGATTCTCACGGCATATTCAACCTCCTCGCGTTCAGTCCAAGTCGTTAGACTCCCCAAAGCAGTACAATAAGAACCTGATAAACGAAGGGTTTGCAAACTTTCTGGATAGTAAGTATCCTCAAAAATGAGTTTACATACATTTGGTTCGTGGATGTTGAGGTTCAAATCAAATTCAACCAAGGACGATAAACGTTCTATGAACTGGGAAATAGGAGGGAAATCATCTGTAGCCAAGGTCAACTTTGTTAGGGAAAGGGGTAAATCTCTAAATTTGAACAGAATATCCAGATCTAGTGATAAGCTCGTTAGGGTCAGATGCTTGAATAAGTCTTTAAGCCAAGTCTTGGTTTTAGCATCAGATTCCGGTTCGTCATCTTCATGTTCAGAGAAACAATCCGTTAAACGACTTTCCACAGAAACCACCTTGAGTTTCTCCTTATAACATTTAGCCAATTCCAAGTCAAATGGTGCATCAAAATTAACTTCGATAGTTTTGAACCTTTTTAAAGGGTTTGAAATATGCTTCAATAATATGTCAAAGGAGGTCGTGTCGGGACATGAAAGAGTTTCAAAATTCAAGTATGGGAAAGACGCCAAAAAGGTTATTAGTTTCCCCGGTGTGAAAAATCTTGTATTTTCTCTTTTTATGTAATGGTCATAATGCATGAGTTTCCCCTGGCAAGCTTGAGAGCTTCCCGATGAGGTATGAAATGGGATATCGTGAGTTGAGTTGTCGATAACAATTTTTTGGTAAAAAGTTTCACCAATGTACCGACCTATATGGGTATCACCAATCAACTGAATTTGGTGGGATAGTGGGATTTCATCGACTATTTTTCGGATAACTTCTGGTGGTAAATCAGCATTAAGGATATCCATTTTTTGGAAATTCCCGTTTCATTGAAATCAGTTGAAATTTATATGATTCTCGTAAGTTTTATGTAGAGGGCTTTGTGTCAAGTTCGTATCAATTCTAGTTTCGTGCCCGGGATTATTTTTATTTGACTCA